>JAQFZG010000395.1:0-34612 GCA_034695465.1 Entomobrya nicoleti | reverse complement strand
TGTCGCATGCAACCAGCTTTGCTTTTCAGGATGCAGAGGAGCAAAACAAGTTTACAAGTCCATTAGTTAAACGAAATTTGAATTCCATTTGAATAATAAGTTATACAATTAGATAAAAAAACTGGTGATTTGTTGCCCTCCATTTACCTTCAACGTTTATTATTTAATTGCTAATTTTTCATGTAAAAAGTTGCATGACATGTTTGCTTCATTTTAACCCACGTGGCATTATAATAAATTGAAACTCGCCTAGAATTCTGACAGAAGTGTTCTCGGAATTATGAGCTGGTTAATCTTTGGCTGGCTTCATGTCAGTAACATGATTTTTTTGTATGCATGCCCAGTTCCATAACTTGAAAAACATGTTCCCAATTAAAAAAATCCCAAGTTATGACATTACCATCCTTCAAAAACAACAACAACGAACTACTCACCACTTTTTTACCATTTTTTTTTTCGGGAGCATGTTAAATTGTTAAAACATATCACATCACATATCTGAATTTTATTTTGTCCAACAATTTTACCCAAAAAATATAATGCAGTTTATATTCAAATCCTTTGTACATTAATCATCAGAGTTTGACGTTGGTAGTTGATACTAGTTACAATTAATGCATGCATTCGTGCACAAAAATATGCTACCATTTTACAAAATATAATGTATCGTTTTGTATTTTATTGCATACCGAATTTATCCAGCGATTTCTCACACCAGATTTGTTGGACTAATACCAATAGTCTTACAAATAAATGTGCTCTTGAGACTAAAAAGGGACCATCGGGTGAAATTGTCCGGTATTTTTTTTAAGTTGTTGTGCATACATGATTATGAAGGAGCTGAAATTACAATGCGTGATTATTGATCAATTATAACCCTTTTATATATTGGACAATGGTCCCTTTTTGTTTTCGGGGACACAATTTAGAAAGGACGCAATAAGAAGACCTATACGTAGAATTGGCCTAATTATAACATAATGTAAGTATTTTACTATGCAACAGTGTTAACCTTCTTTCTAAAAATTTCCAATGTCAAGAATGTGATAACTTACCGTTTTGTGCCGTGCCGTAACTGGACATGTGCCATGTGTGTCTTGAGCCACCTGTATTCATTAAAATTTGTCCTACCTATTTCTAAAAATACATTGTAATTACGTGGTCGAATAAGCTCATTATTTTTTAACCATGAATAATTGAAAACCCATTGCAGACACTCAATGGGAATGTCAACATAAATTATAGAAAATGATTGACAGCAACAGATTAAAAATGAATAATTGTATGAAATAATTAATTTGCAATATAAAATCTCGACTATTAAAAAAAATCAAAATGTTTACACCTTCCAAACCCAGACATTATGACATTAGGAAATGAAAAATGAGTTACGCTTTCCACAAAACAAACAAAATGACTTCAAATTTGTCCTTCAGACTACACTCTACTACAAACTATGTAGCAGACTAGTTTGTATTTATAATTATTTTTATAACAACAATCTATAATTTACCCTGAACGCAACTGTTCTAATAGTAATATTGTGTGTGAATAAATTGACCTGACGCTGATGTGTGACGCTAATCAAATTTAATCCGAAAACTCTGGTCTAGAGCTCAATGGGTTTTTGAGATACAACCCATCAAAAGTCACTAAGATTTCGTCACATTACCAAAATTACACCACATGACCAAAATGAGAATTATGACATTGACGCCTTTCTTATGACAACTGTTCACATGGTGTGTACTATTAAGCAATTGAATTATTATGACATACAAATCCAAAATGAGCGGCTTTCACTAAACAAATGCATGAATTTAGACTACCGGGTCGCTTTTAGTTAACCGCTTGTGACTGTCTTAAAAAACTATACGATATTTTAATTTTGTAAAACTTTATACAATGTTCATTCACCACACACGTTGACCAGTTTTATTACTTTTTTGATTTATATACTATCTGTTTATTAAATGCGGGGAACGATGCAGTTTAATAAAGGTATTCTTTGTGGTCGCAATTTTTTTTAATTTCACCCATTTTACGAATGATAAATGGGTAAAACCTGTAGAAAAAACGTCCGAAGCCCCATTTACAATGCATGTAACCGTTAATTGGCCATTACTCTGGTAACGGTTAACCGATTTGGCTCAAACCCGATAGGATTCTTCCTATTGACCGTCCGGACGGATTTTGAGGTACAAAGTACACAGACAGACGTTCGGACGGACATACTTTTTCGCCCATACTCCAAGTATTTCTACGAACACCCTACGGGGCAGGCGTTTATAAAACCTTGTCTGACCAACTTACACATTGTTTTAAAAACCCATTATTTAACACATGTTTATGATAATTTATTAGATTGTCATAATAGTTAGTTTTGGTTGTAGTATAAATACTCTCTTAAAAATTAAAATATCTCATCATCAATGATCACTCTTCATACAAACTTCCAATTTTCCACAAAAGAAGAACAGAAAAATCAGCTTTTAAAATGTGGTCTAGTATCCATATAGTACTGTTACTATGGTTGACGTGCTTATCGTTCGCAGCAAAATTGGATATCATATCAGGTACTTAGACTTATATTGTAATGTAATAGCAAAACATACAAGCATATTAAGCACTTTATATTGATTTTATGAAATATTCAGCAGGAGATTTTGGAAGTGGAAAACGTGCGACCTACGGAGCCCCTCCAGCAAGCCTTCGTACTCCAATGAAGACGGCATTCAGACAAATCAACAGCGCTGCACCCCCAGACCCTTATCCAAAATCCAAGAAATCCCTTAACCTGCCTCTGTTGAGTATTAATGAGGTGGCAACTGATAAGGTGGGTTCACAGTGTTCACATTCAAAGGATCCAAAATATAAATTATAATTTTAATTACTTCAAATTTAAATATCTTTATTTATAGATTATGGACGACATTAAGGAAGGGCTTCGGTACGCCCTGCAAACAAAAAACGAGTTTACTTTCGCTATTCATGGCTCAGCTACGACTGGATGTCATGCTGTGCTAGATAACATGATAGAAGATGGTGATAAGGTATTAGCACTCATAAACGGCTACTGGGGCGAATTAATGGCGAACATGTCGGAAAGATTAGGAGCTCAGGTGGTTCGTTATAACAAAGCGCCAGGTACAGTTTTCACTGAGGAAGAAATTGAGACGGCGTTAAGTACTATTCGTCCAGATGTTTTGGTGGTGGTACAAGGGGAAAGTTCTACTACAGTTCGACAACCTTTGGAAGGAGTTGGGGATCTCTGTGAAAAGTAACTTTTTTTTTAATTCACAATTTTTTATAACATAACCAGGGGTTCTCTTGAGTTGACGTATTTCCTATCCTGTTCATGTTAAAACAAAGTTCGCTTAACATGGATAGGATAGGAAACGCGAGGGCACAAGAAGACCTTTGAATTTTAATGACACGTTTCTGATGGATATGGTTCTATTAGGTACAACGCACTATTTGTAGTTGACGTTGTAGCAGTTGCGGGTATACAACCAGTTTTCATGGATCAGTATAAAATGGATGCGGTGTACACAAGCAGTAGTAAAGGACTTGGTGCAGTTTGCGGACTTGCTCCTATTTCCCTTTCACCGAAAGCCGTGTAAGAAAACAATAATTTTAAAATCATTTTCAGTCAATAATCATGAGTCGATTTGGGTCAAAGTGACCTCCAAAGCCAAAAATTGAGGTCAACAATTGGGGTCAAACATAGGTTATGTGACATATCATTCGAAAGCTGGCATGATAGTGCGTATCATTATCATGTGTTTCAGCTCCATCGTTATGATCGCTATTACTATTCATTTTTTATTTTTTTATTTTCTTAACCAGGCAAAAGCTTCAAACAAGATCAACACCTCCACGTGCGTATCAAACAGATTTATTATTACAAGCCGAGCTGTGGAATACAACCAATCCGGAAAGAATTCGTTTTCAGTCCATGTCCGTCCCCCTTTTTTATTCATTAAGGGAAGCACTCTCCACAATTGCTGAGGAAAAAATAGAAAATACATTTAAACGTCATGAGTCTACCACAGAGCTTCTCAATCGGGGTTTGACATCTCTTGGACTGGTAAATTTTGTGGAGGAGCCTGCAAGCAGGTTGATAGGCATCACTGCAGTAAATGTGCCAACAGGAAAGGACGCCAAAAAGATTGCTGACTACACGTTTAAAAAGTGAGTTTGATGAACGTTTTTTTGGTCTAAATGGAAGGATTTAAATTGTATACTTAAATCTAATATTTATATGATTTTTTTTCAGTTTTAACATTGAAATTTCACCTGGGTTTGGTCCAACTGAAGGGAAAATATTGCGAATTGCAACATTTGCCAATAATGCTGATAGACAAAGGACAGTTAATGTTTTACGAGCAATTAAAAGTGCATTGGATTCAAGAGAAACAAACATTTAGGAGAAATTTTTATGTGATTTATTCATTTGTATAAATAATAATGAATACTCATAGTTTAATAATGAGAATTAGAATTTGGACAATTAAAAACGAAATTTGATAATAAAAAATATATTTTGACAACTTAAAAAAAAGTTGAGCAATTTAAAAAATAGAGTTTTGACAATTAAAGTACAAAATTGATAATAAAAATTATATATTTTGAGTTAGCAAAAATGTTCCTCAGTTCAGTTAAATTTTGCCTTTCTTCATGTAAACTTCATGATTCATTAATCTTCAAGGCTGTCCAATAACACCTTGTTTGTTTGTCGTGTCAAGTTTAGATTAAAATTAAAATCTGTTGAGTAAACTGATTCGGCAGTCTTTTCATATTCAGTAGACTAACCTTGGCAGTTGACTTGAATTTTATGGACATATCAAAAATAAATCCACTTTTTTTCTGAGAAACTAAATAGGTTATTATTATTATTTGGTAGCACATGTAGTATTTATAAACTTGTAAAAACGTAGTTTGTTGCCCTCCATTTATTTTCATTGAAACAGATTTTGTAATTACTAATTTTTCATGCAAAAAGTTGTATGCTTGATACTTTTTAACATGTAAGGAAAACTCAGCACAAAAACATTAACAAAAAATCGTCTAGAATTGCAGACGTGATTACCTGTAGAGTTACCAACTGGTTTGTCTTTTGATTGATTTTCTTATGTGTCCAAGTCCATTAACTTTAAAAGCATGCTCCCAAATCAACAACCAAAACATAACAAAATATGACCAGTCTCTCAAAATCATCAGCTAGCCAGTACATATGTAAATTAGTAAACATGCTACATAATATTCCTGGATTTTCTTGTTTTGTTATTCCATTCGTTCATTTCATTAAATATTCCACCAAAAATGATGCAATTATTATTCAAACGCTTAATGCATAAATCATCAAAAAATACGTAAATACTAAAAGCCACTTATGTTAAGTTATGCATGTAAAATTGCAAAACATTTTGCATTTTCTAAAATACAACTTATCGTTTTGCAATATAAAAACCCGAATTTACCGATTTTTCTGCTTTTCGGGTTGTTTTGACGACTAAATATGTATGATAATTTGTCTAATGAAAAAGTAAGAACATAAAGATTTTCTAAAAATGATTGTTTTTCAAAACCAAATTGAGAAATATAATAATAAATTGAAACATTTTTACTTTTAAAAAAATGTACTAAAAATTACCAACTCCCCACTACCTTCACAACACAAAAAAACTATGTCGCAATTTGTTTTTATTTATAATTATTTTTTTATTACATCAAATTTTTTTTTACTCAAAAATGTTTAATTTGTCAATAATGCATAATTACTCGCCTACGTCTCCAGCTCAGTACCTCTGCGGCCTGGCAAAATTGGACCACAGACCTGAAAACCACCTTAAAGCCGCAACTGCTTGTTGTCCTTGTCTTTCTTGTTCTTGTGGAGTTAATGGTCTTGGTGTGGTAGCTGGCCCAAATTTACACCAACTACTTCCATTCTCATGTATAATATTTACATCTGCCGCTTCCACGTATTGATTCACAACTCGATACCATAGCCTCTGTTCGTTATCTTTAAAAAATCATTCGATTCATTGTAATTTGGTATAAATACCGTTTTAAAAAACGTCACCAAAATTGATTTGACAAATACCTTTCTTTACTTCACCAATTACTATTTGATCATTTTTTCTTAACGTTGTAAGGACTCGACCATTTTTGGAGGGAGTATATCTGTAATATTTAAATGTTGGTTAATCAAAATTAAAACAAGAAGATATTGGCATAAATCTTGATAACGAAATTTATTTATTTCACTGGCATTATTAATATATTTGTTTTTACCTTTTTTCAGTTTTGTTGACGATTATTACCCCTTTACATTCGGCCGCATAGGCTAAAAAATATACAAAATAAATATTACACTATAGCCAAATATATTGGTTTCAATTTTTACGATTTATTTATTTCTCTAAATTTTTACCTTCCGTAACCAAAAGAATGAGAATAAGTGCTGCTGCTGCAAAAATGGCGGCAGTCTTCATGATTTTTTATTGAAGACTCGAAAATAATCTCTTGTTTTGTATGTTGTGTTAAAAGTTCAGCTTTAAATCGAAAACTAGTTGGCAAAATTAAGTCGGCAGTTGTTTTATATCCAGCAAACTAACCTTGGTACTTAGTTGACGTGGGTTTCGTGAACTAATACAAAAAAACAGTTTTTTTAGTAAACTGAACAGATAGCACGTGTAATATGGGTAGTTTGTTGCCCTCCATTTATTACATAGCTGAGAGCGAAGCTCGGCTAGCATTGATTTTATCGTGTTTGTCCGTCTGTCTGTCTGTCCGTCGGCACGATAACTCAAGAACACGTTTACCGATTTCGTTCAAAGTTGGCATGTAGGTCACTATGGTCAGGGGAAAACCCTACTAATTTTTAGCCCCCTAGATCAAACCCCGAGGTCAAAGGTCAAAGTCGAAAGTTTTCAACTTGTACATAGTGTACATCTAAGTACCGCAATCGAAAGCTTTGGTCGAGTAGATCACGAATCAGGTGTCACTTAGGGTCAAAGTGACCTTGATGGGTCAGAAATTGGAATCAAATTATACAACTTTTAACATATGTCATGTGACATATAATTCGAAAGCACTTTTTATGTGGCATCAACAAATAGCGTGGTTACAAGTCGCATTGTTTGAGCTACGTCGTTATGATCGCTAGTACAGCGGGTTTATTTTCACTTTGTATTACTAATTTTTCATGTAAAAAGTTGTATGACATGTTTGCTACATTTTAATATACATAGCAACAGCAAAAAAAAGTTGTCTAGGATTTTAGATATGGTAAGTGTACATGTAGAGTTAGTTAGCGAGTTTTATGATTGGTTGTATGTCACTTAAGTGATTGTCGGTATGCATGTCCAGCCCAAACGACTTGGAAAAGATGTTCCCAAATTTGTATGAACAACCAGAATTTTTTTTTAGAATTTATTATCAGTTCGTCAAAAACAATAACAACGCGTTAGTCACACGTTTGCAATTTTTTATGGTGCATGCAAAATTAATTTAACATGATATCCAATTCATCTAGATTTTTGTGTTGTTTCACTCCAGTAATCTACTTTTTCAGAAAATGCCTTTTATTCTAAACTTTGATGCATAACTTGTGCGAATAAAATTGTATTGTTTTTGAAAAATATTTGGTATGTAATCCTAAATCTAAAGGCTTTTTACTAGTATTCATGACCTTCAGTTTACCAAATTTTAAAATCAATAGGTTAAAGTTTTAGTTTTAAATCAATTTTCTTTTATTAGAGCGTTCACACAGTAACAGACCAACGAACTAAAAGTCATGAAATGGAACATCAATTAGTATTACTAAATCACTACTGTATTAAATTAGCATGCATATCAGTTTTCATTCATTATAAAACACGCGTGTAACGAATTCTGTTGGAATATGACCAGCCACAAGTAGCGATTCTAAAACACGTTGATTATGCATATAAATTTTTTTGTGTGGTAAATAAAATCGAATCTAAATTTCATTTTTTATGGTTTTATTCCATGAATGTCCAGAAAACAAATTAAAATAATATTTCAAATTTTTGCAAATCTAAACCCCTTTTCGTTAGTGCTAAAACGAAAAAAACTGGTCAGAGCAAAAATTTGACGGTATTTTTATATCCAGCATACTAACCCTGGTAGCTGACATGATTTTTATGAACTACTACAAAAACAAAATCCAGTTTTTTCGGAGAAACTGAATGGTTTGCGTTCACTGAATTACTATTGGTAGCACGTGTAATATTTTGAAACTTTTAAGGTAGTAGTTTGTTGCCCTCCATTTATTTTCACTACACATTTTTAATTGCTAATTTTTCATGTGTAAAGTTGTATGACATATTTGCCACAATATAATACTAAGGTATAATAATAAATAAAAAGTTGTCTGGGATTGTGTTGATGTTAAAATTATTAACTAGTCTTTGGCTGGCTGCATGTCAAGTACATATTTTTTGTATGCATGTGCAGTTCCATAACTTGAAAAAAATGTTCCCAAATTTATATAAATATCTAAAAAACAGCAAATTATGACCAGTTCTTCAAAAACAATAACAACGAGATACTCGTACGTTTGGTGCAATTTTTTGGTGCATGCAAATTATTTTCCATTCAGATCTTGTTGATTTATTCCAGTAACTTTCCTACAAAAAACTGATTAGCAATTATTATTCGAAAGCTTAATTCATAAATCATCAGAGTTTGACGTAAATGCTAAAAAAACCAGTTAAGTTGTATGCATGTAAACTTGCACAACATAGGATTGCAATTTGCAATATATTATGTACATCAATTTACATTACCTTTCACCAAAATCATAAAGGTTTGCTTGTCGTTAATTAAATGGTACTTAGTTCATCACTTTCCAACTAATGTGGGGGATTTGTCGTATTCGGATACCATAAATTTTATTTTATTTCATTGAAGCTATTTTTTTGTACGCTTTACTTTTTAAACCGTTTTAATGTCAAATACAACTAGCTAGTCTTTTACGAGAGTAAAAACAAAACAAAATTTTGGTAGCTGTCTAAAACGCAAGTTCCATACAAAAATACATAAAAGCATTTTCATAAAACATTATTTGTTTGGAAATTCAGTAAAGTAAAATATTATGCATTGCGCAATTATCAATAAGTCATAGCCAAAAAGTTTATTAATATTTTTCACAGGTTTAACATTTATATATTTATTTTAATTTTTAAATTGTTCCAGTGCCAAGAAAATGTTTAAACACAAGTTCCAAAAAAATCTCACATAATTTTCAAAATATATGGAAAACGAAAGCAAATTTATGAATACAAATTTGTTGCTTCTTTTAAAACGTTTTTTTTTACAATCTCGAGCAAACTGATTAACTAAACACGTAACTTAAAAATCTACGTACCGGTCCTTTTGTTGGTTTGGCTGGGATCTGTGCTGGGATTTTACACCAACCATTTCCATTCTCCTGTGTAATACGTACATATGCTGCTTCCACATAAGTTCCCTCAACTTCATACCAGAGTCTTTGATCATCCCCTAAATAACCAATTCATAATTTCCACCGTGTTAGTTCATGTAATTTTTTTGAAAACCTGTACAGTATGTATATGTATCTGGTTTGATAAAACTTTACCATGTTTAATATTTGTAAGAACTATTTGATTATTCATAAGGTACCTTCCCCTGATATACGAGTTTGTGGAAGGGTTTGACCTAAAAAATAATAAGTTGAAACAATGTAAAACGCAGTTTAAATTTTCATTTATTATAACTGTATTAAATTTTACCTTCGCTCAGTTTCTCGTACGGTGATAACTCCTTTGCATTGTGCACTTTGCCTGATTACTCGATTGGACCTTGGTATTTCGTCCTTTGGGGCGCCCTTAACTATAAATTTCACAAATAGTTTTATATTCCAACCACATTTTTTAATTTATGTTTTTAGAAATTTTCTGTGGTAGGTTATTAGTACAGTGTACCTGATGTCACCATAACGGTGAAAATAAAAGCTGTAAAAACAACCAAGATCTTCATTGTTTATACGACAAAGCATACAAATTGAAATGTGAAATAATGGTTATTTTGTTGTGTGGCGTTCAACTTTAGTATAATAACTGATTTATAAAATAATTTTTGGATGTCTTTATATATCCAGTAAATTAACCTTGCGAGTGCAGACACGGGTCAATGGGTACCATAAGATGTTGTGACTGCTTTAGGTTATATCATATTAGCAACTAAAAATAGTAGACTTGATTAGGGTACATGCAAAGTCAGTATTCTCTGACCTTCAACTGGAGGACTTTTTTAGACGACGATGATTAAAAATAAGAAATAAATCATCCTAACTTAAAACAGATGCTTAACTAGTGGCGTCTATACATGCATACTTGCACATTGCACCACATACATGTCACATAATTGCATAACACGTTTTCCTCTTTTCGGCTTTTTACACCTAACAGGGTGTGATAATTCGTCTTATGGATAGAGTAAAGTATGTAATGTAATTGTAAGTGGTTTTTTATTTCTGACAAGGAAAATAATTTGAAAATGTAGGGAATGTTGATTTATTGTTTACGGAATAACGATCCACTTATCGTTAGAGTAAACATAAGAGAATATTAATAGACTTTGAAATTTCCTTTGAAATGAATTCAAATTTGATTAAACGTAAACGTTTGGATAGCTTTTATATTCAAAAAAATACATTTCGTGGAAACCAATGAGCTATAAATCTTGTGTAAATGAATTCCGTTTTTTAACAGGTTTTCCATTTTTATTCTACGTGTAATTTAGGACTACGTGGAAAGTACAAAAAAAAATTTTCACTTTTGTAGTACTCCTGTAAAATTATATTTTCTTACACGCGTAATCCCCATTTTATGACATGTTTTATTTTTATAAATCCACCTGCTTATAAAAAATGGTCGTCCACCTAGTTTAGAAGACCTGTTCTGAATATTTTTTAATGAAGTTAATCCTAGACAACAAATCATATAATACATCAATTTTCCTTAAAGGCTTCCAACTTGATACGATGCTTAGAAAATTTGTTGGAATGTTTTTCCAAACCCACCAGACACGAGGTAACACGCACATGCTTGTAGTAGTCACTAAAACATTGTTATATTTTGTAAGTACCTTTCACAGGTGAATGAATTCGTATTCAGTAGCTTGATAAATTACATACATCATCATCATAATTTACGGGACGCTATTTTCATAAATTATTGGCACATGATGACTTTTTGCCTTTTTGTAATTGCCGACTTATTACATTCGTAAAGCGTTCCACTGTACAATACATACATTGAAAATATGTGTCATTTCAGAATTCCTCAGGTATTGCATTTTGGCTAGTTTTGCATTTATCTTGAATATAAACGTAAAATTGCAATGAAAATTGAGAATATTATTTTGATCTGGTTAAAAAAACTCTTTTGCTAATCGTATGAATTTATTTTCTGGCCAATTTTTCGCACGCTTTTTCTGGCCGGTTATTTAAACTGTTTTGCTAATCGTGCTTATTTCTTTTTAAAAGAATGCATTTGCTCCGAAAATTAAATACTTCGACTCTTGTTTTGTTCACTGAAACTAAACTCACAGCAAAATTTATCAGTTGATAGTACTTGGAAAAGTTTAAACGTCACGAATATGAATTTTTTAATATTACAAGTGTGCGTAAATCACAATCATAAATGTTCATCGAGATTTTCAATTAAGTGTTGTACTCTAGTTTTCCAATGTTCGTGAACCAGAAGCCAAAACGTTTTTAGTCGTAGTTGAAACGTTATGTTGTTAATAACTAGGCCAGTGAGTCCAACCAGCAGGTTAGGTTAAATTTAAGTTAATGACTGCTTGGGTATAAAAATATAATATAAATATAAATCCATCCTTATGTTAACTTACCACCTTAACGAAAAATTGCTTCAAATATTTAGCAAATGCTGAACGCTTGTCAAGGTGAGTTTTGCTCAGTCAAGGTTTCTTTATTAGCCAAATTAGGTGACCAGGGTAAAGACAGGGCAAACGACGATTTCTTAAACCATGACAGTAGGGTTTTAAATTAGCTTAAGAGTTAGCTCTATTAGAGTAATAAAAATGATCGTTTGCTACATTCGAAGCAATATAGTTGATTCCTCTTGTCTACCGTAAGTGTCAAATGTCAGAACATAAATGCCGTCTCCGGATCGTATGCTTGAAACGATTTCTAGAAGTTTTGTCCACGTTTTAACTAATGAACATAAATTGATTATCTAAATTTATAAACTTTTAACTCTAAATAAGTCTGATTTATTGAGAAACCAGTTGAAATTTATAATGATTTATGTTGAGTTTAATGTACGCATAAAAGTTCATTTCATTTCTGCGCTGAAGTTACACAAGCGTTAAATAAGTCTACTCCACACTCCATTACTATCAGTCCCAAATTAGTTAATAAGATGATCAATTCTTTTTTTAACGCTTTAGCTAATTAGATGATAATTTTTTATCGAACGCTTTTGCTGATTAGATGATAAATACATCACTTTTTAAAGAAAGAAATTAAATTCATAAACCAGGGAAAAGCGTTATTTTAGTTAGTACAATAATTTCCTGTCATGAAAATTTACTAAACTATATAATAAGAATAAAATATTCTGTTTCTTTTTACTGGCACAAAATTAGGTAGGAAATCACGAAAATCAAAAAGCCAGGTAGATTAATCGCTTAATACTAAAAATGTTAAAATGCTGGACAAATAAAATTGTATTTTTGACAGTATTTTTTACATAGCGATTTAATTATTGTCGACTTGGAATAATATCATGGCACATGTTTTAATTATCATTATCACAGTATTTAAAGTGAATGTATTAAGAAAACTTTAATATAAATAATTGAATATGATATACCCAATTAGTTAATTTACTAATTTTTGTACTAATTAGCAGTGAAATTAACAAAATAAAAGTATTATTTGCTATGAGCATCAACAAACTGCTCAATACATTCCAAAAACTCTCTTGTATTCCTCAAGTGAAGATTATGCGTTCCATTTTCGATAAGATGTAATCTATTAATTAAAATTATTCACACAAATAATTTCAACACAAACTTAAAATTTACGATACTGACACTACACTGAAATTTCATATGCTTACCTGGAATTTTTCATAAACTTATGTAAATCCTGAGCTTGTCCATAATCTACTATAGTATCCTTCATTCCATTTATTATGAGAACAGGGCATGGAACACTTTCAAGCACCTTCTGGTAATCTCCCCCTTTCCTCAAAAAGTTATCCTTGAGTGTACCAATCAGTTCATCACACCAACTGTTCCAAATCTCTTGGAGTAAATTTTCTCCATACATTTCTAACAGTTGGCTTTTCCTCGGTTCGGGTATACCTTGTATACCGATAGTTTTCATTACTATTAATACAAATAGAAAACACATGATCTAAATTATTTAATTGTCAAACTTTCACAAATTACTAATTTTAAATTTAAATGCACCAAAAATACCTACATTTAAATTTCGGAATCATATCATCCGTGAAATAGGCAGATGCTCCCCAAGTAATCATCCCAGACACTTTTTCCGGTTGCTCAACAGCAATTACTGTTGCCGTAGCTGCACCTCCACTCCATCCTAATAACGTGTATTTTGGATATCCAATTATCTTTAAAATGCAACGCCGTTTGGATAAAAATAATAAACATTAGTTAATGGCTCAAGTTAACGTTTTAATAATTACATGTATCTAACTTACATTCATTAGTTCAACCACGTATTTGGCATCACGTATGCAAGCTCGAGGTTCCGAAATAAAGTCCCTGTTTGGAGGTCGACTTTTTCCATAACCGGGAGGATCCCAGGATATCCATTTGTACTTTTGGCGATTGAGTTGGTGTAAAATGGGTTTAAAGTCGTGCTCTATTGATCCTATTTTGTTTTATAAAATATAATAGTAAATTTATTTCTTGGAGTTTATATATTATATTTTTGCAAAATGTTAAATACCAAGAGTGCCTGGAAGATAGAGTATAGGTGGAGCATTGGCTGTATTTTCTAAAGTTTCGATATAATTAATGTCGACGTCTAACACTTTAATTTTTCTCTCCTTATACTTTGGTGACACAGATGATGAAAACTTTCTTGGTCTATTTAGCTGTATAAGTGGATAAAATCGTAAACAGCGGATATTTCCTAGCATTGTTGGTATAAACGAAGTTTTATTTTAATTAAGTTATTTAAATACAACCCCAAGTGGTTTGTATTGACATAAAAACTGATGTGATGTAAAGAAAAGAAGACAACTAAAAGGTGAATTTTAAGCACATGTGAGATGATGATTGGTGTGTTGTGCAAGCTGTGTATGTGGCAAGGTTATTAAATCAGATGTTGTTGTGCATGGTCAGTTGTTCACTCAGTCACTGAGCCAGTGTCTGTGAGTCTTGATGATTTACTTTGTTCAGCTTTGCATCATCGCGTCAGCCTAGCATCAGCTTGCGCTTGTGTAAAATATCATAGTCTTTTATGAAAATAAAGTAGGTATACATATGTATGTACTAAGTATTAAGCTGGATTATTTAATATTAGCAAAATTATTACGGATATTATCAAAATATATACACTTTATTTGGCTAAAACAAAATTTACTTTCAATTTTTTGCAAAATAATTTATTTTTCAGTATAATTACGTCACCAAATGTCAACGCTAAAGTGGCGTAAACAAATCAACAACAACTGTTCAGTCATTTGTTGATACAGTTGAAACTGCAGACATACCCTTTGAGTAATTAAGTATACTTCAAGGAATGTAAATGTGAATGTATTTAACCAACGACTTAGTTAAAAAAAATCTAGCTTAAGCCACAACAAACCAAGTTTTTAGTTGATTCGTTTCGTGCAAATTTTGAAGCCAAATAAGGATGCGAATGTGTTGCAGGCTTAGACGTCCCTTGGAACAAATGTTTACAATTCGACCATGATTTAACTTTTCAACATTTTTAAGTTGGTTCTGCTTATTTTTATTAAACATTATATTATGCTTTCTTGAAAAATAAAGAAGTTTAATATTATTATTTTACGTTATAGGATACCGTTATTCCATAACTTCTACCATTTTTTTCAGCAGCAACAAATTGTTTTGCATGGAAAGGTTATTTTTTTATACAAATCAAAACTAATTAACAATATATAACAAAAAAAATTTGCACCCATACAACTAAATCACTGTGTGTTTGCATCTTTCTCGTTATTTACTTTTTAAAATACATCAATTAAGATCATCATATTTAATTTAAATTTGTTTGTTAACAAATTACATCAAATTTATAAAGCTTGTAGTTTTTAGCTAGCGTACTGTACTACTTCAACAATGTTTATATTTATAAATGTAGCATGCACATTGGTATGCCTAAACTATGTACATAATTTGGTATTACTAAATTATATGATGATTTAAGGCTAAAATAGATGTGACATTACAGTCAATATAATTAAATTAATTATGCACTAAAAAACACAAAAAAATATATTATTTTGATAACCACCCCCCAAAAAACTGTTTAGCCTGGTTTAGCTTGGATTTGGACTTTTCCCAAAATCCCCATCTTTCTTGCTTCTTCCCATATAGTTCCATACGTGGACTAATCATCTCCTCCCGATAAACCACCAGTCTCGTCTGGTCCACACATTCCAAAGCTTCCTTGAGACTTGTTCCTGTCAGCTCCAGCCCCTTAAGTTTCTCCACTAGTTGTTCTACTTCCCTTGGATTCAGCCCCTCCCCTTCGCCCCCTTCCTTGCTCATTTCCGACTCCAAAATTCTTTTCTCTTCAATGTACGAGGACATGCTCAGCTTCAAACACTCCAAAGGTGTTACATCGCCACCCTGAGCAACCTTATCTTTCTCTTCTCGTATCAAATGGATTAGATATTGCTCCAATTCATCGTTATAAGGAGTTATAGCATTTTTCCTCAAAAAATACGCAAATTTCGCACTTGCTTTTTCAATCTCCTTTTGCTCTGCCTCGAATTTCTCGATCTTAGTTTTCCTCAAAGAAATCATATTTTTCTTCATTTGTTTAGCGTCCAATTTATTTCTAAGAGCTTCCTTCACAGCCTGATCCTCCACTTGTTTTGGCACTTGAATAGAGTCATAATAAACGTGCAGGTGGACCTTGTAGTCATGACCACATACACAACATTTTTGTCCTCCAGTTTTATACATTGCCCAGCATTTCATTAGACCAGGATCTCCAAGGGAATCTCTTTGGACATCATTCAACTGACACTGGTCATGACATACTTGTACATACTCATTGGTCGTAATATTTCCAATCTTCCAAACTTTGACGCAGTTGCCATGAGCGCAGACTGTTTTGGGGTGGTCTACGGGTTGGGACTGAATTTCAGTTATTGTTGTAAATTTTTTCTTCTTCAACTCGGAAATATTCTCGTCTGTTTTTTTCAATCTCCTCCAGCTCATGATTAAGGTTTGCCTTGTTCGTCTGAATATTCCTACTAATTTCAGCAAGTGGTCTGGTAAGCTTGAGAACCATTTCACGGGCATGATTTAGGTTCAAAGTGTCTCGAATTGGGTGAGGTTTTAGGGAACTGATGTACTTTAGCATTCGCTTTGTCTCGATAATCGATCTCTCCCAGCTTTTGGCAAAGTTTTCTTTTTCCCCTTCATCAAACAAGACTGGTGGATCGTTTTTCATGGCTGCTAGAAATCTGTATGCTTCGCTATCATAGCAATATACGGTGTTTGGGCTGACAACAATTTCTACCTCCTTGTTCTCCTTCAGCAGGGTATTAAGGGCTGGGAATGTGTCACCAGGTTTATATAAAGTGCTTCTTGAATTGGTGAAACAAAAGACAATATTTTTGCTTGCGTCCCTATGCAAATATGTGAGTAGCTCTTTGATACAAAACCGAAACATGACTGTGAGCCTTGCGCTGTTGGGTTTGAGCAGAATGCAAATCCCATGAATTTCATCATGAAAAGAGAGAGTGGTCAAAATATTTTGGAAATTTTTCTTGTCTTGGTCAATCCCTCTAGTGTCTCCAATTCCAGGGGTGTCTATTAGTCGAACCGTTGTATTTCCAATTGGGATGGGATAAACTTTTGTAGTTTGTGTGGCCGATTGTCCAGACTTGAACACTTCATTCTTATCTTGACCGGTTTGAACGACAATTTGTTCGAAGCCATCTGGGGTTGGGTTACAAACAGTAAATTCAGATGGAATTAGAGTTAATAGTTCACCAGTTTGAGCTTCCTCAATAGAGCCATAGTTTAAATAGTTTATAAAACCATTTATCCATGTGGATTTCCCCACCCCCGTTTCTCCCAAAATCAGGATATTGATTTCTTGAGGCGGTTGAATTTGTTCTAGCTGCTGATTCAGGTAACTGATATCAGTGTAAGTTTGAAATTTGATACCATGTTTGATATCTGGACACTTGAATTCCAAATACGAAGCTGGTAGTTTTCCGCATGAGCAATAGACATGAAAGTCGAATCCATATTGCAAAATTTCCCCACATTTTTTACATGCCCAGTTGTACAATTCTTGGGAATTGCAGTTAATGCCAGTACATGGTATGGATAAAGGGACACGCTTTTTGGGGAAATGTGTGACTTTTTCAGGGGGTTGAGTTGCTTGAGCACGGGGACTACTTTGCAATTTGCTGTTTTCTTCTAAAAGGTCATCTGTAATCACACGTCCAGACTGAAGTATCTGAATACAACTGCTGTTTTGGTATGTACTTGGCATGAGATTTGGGTGGATGTCACAGTCAACAGCAAAAAAGTTCACGTTCTGTGGTTTCTTCTTAATATGCTGAAGAAATAACCGTCTGTTTTCCTTCCATCGCTCTGCGTCCTCCAAGCCACTACTTTGGGTGAAGAAAAATACGACCGCTTTATGATCAAATTGACGCAAAATTTCGTCATCGAGTGACACCCCAAATCCAATATATTTTACTCCATTTTTAACCAGCTGACGAGCTAAGTTAATTTTGTCAAATAGTAACTTCCGGTCGTCCAGAAAATGTTTGACTTTCAAAAAGGCGTAATTATAGCTGGAAAATTCCTTGAGAATGTTATCCAATTTAGATGGGTCAGATTTTCCAGATCTGACGTCTTGCAACATAGAAGAAAAAATTGTTTTGAAGTTCGTCTTCTCAACTTCAATAGTATCCATCAAGTTGTCAACCGTGTCTTTGTCTGTTTTGGTGATGCAATACCACAATGTCTTGCAATCCTGATGAAAATCTTGAAGCTGCTGCTGAATAGAAGCTATTTGGTCAAATAGGTGGACCACGCGAGTAATGGTGGGGCTGTTCAACGCTGTATATGTTACGTTAGCTTTAATTGGCATATTAGCACGAACCATGAGTACGTTCAATGGAGTGAGATGATATGTTAACGGCTTTCCATTGCCCTCATTGAATGTCTTTGCCAATTGGGGAAGCTGTTTTATGTATTCCACTGCCGCCTGCAAGCTGCTTGGATATGTTTCGGTGATTTCCTCAAGATCACAATAAATCTTAACCTGGAATTCGTCAACTTTGCTGCTTCCGGGAAGGTCGTTCATATCAACAAAGTTTTTGCTCAGAATCGCGGAGGAAACTATGTCTAATGTAGCCATTAGCTGTCCTTTGATTTTCTGTGCATCTCTATGTTTCGAATTTTTAGAAGAAAGAGATAATATCAAATTCGTTCCCCAAGTTATCCCCGTAACAACATGAGTAGCAAGCGAGTTTTCAAAATTGTCACTGGAAAAATGTTGCAACCAATCGTTACGATCCGTATTCAACATTTCTTGTTTCGTTTTAATTCGGTAGATGAGTGAACATTTTATTGTTGTTGCTGTAGTTTTGCAATCCAAAGTGTAGCGAATAGAGTCGTCTAGTGGAACCAAGCCCGCCAGTAACGATACTTGCAGATCAGGATTTATACCCAGTTCAAAAACCATTTCGTCATCTCCATGAACTATGCTTATATCAGAGAAAGGACAAGATGTAATAACGAGCAGTGAATTTTGAGAAATGCTCTCATCTTTAAAAATGGATGCTTCTGAGAAGTTATCTGAACGGGCGTCGTAGAGGTCCCCAACACAAGCTATAGTGCCCAGTGCAGCACGTTCAACTGTTTCCACATCCATTTCCCAGTAGTCGAACAGAGCTTAACTCCAAACTGTCTAAAAACAGTAAAAATCATAACAGTTCATTTGCAGTTCATACCTTTCCCAAAAATGTTAGTATTAAAATAAATTTGTGCATAGAAAAGGCAGTTAAACTAATTTTTATGTAATAGATTAATTAGTCGATAGTTTTTATTCTAAGGATACAATATGTGGGATTTTTTTATCTTACCTTATTATCACAAAGATCGTCAAAAGTTACGTTGTAACTCAGTCTTAATTCTGCCAAATTGGAGATGTTGACATAAATTGTGGTGTTTATCCCTTCACTAGTGCTTTGCAGTTTAACTGTTACATGTGAAAATAAAATTAGCTTTAAGCATTAAATTTATTGGTGGTTTAAGACGTAATTTTATGCATTGAAACGTTTGTAACCCACAAAATTTGTATAAAAGCAAACAAAAGTGTGACTGTGTGACAAATTAATTTATGACTTAGAATACAAATTGTTTAGTGTCCTATGATTTGATTTAAATGTTTGGCTAAGGGATTATTGTTTAATTGCCAGTTATACTGGAATTGTATTGTTATTGTATGTCATCAGCATTGTTGTACCGCAATAACACGTTAAATAAAGCAATACTCAATACTCAATAAAGCAATTTATTTTATTGTAGTGAATAAAAAAACATGATCGGAACTTATCGTTATGCAATTATTTAAGGTATAGGTCTTACCATATGTGATGTGTAATTATTCAAGTGTTTCCTTTTTTTAAAGTAGTGGTAACCCTCTTACTTTCATTAATTAATAACCACACGAATTAGGTCCATTATTTGGTAATTTTAACTATAACTAAAAACACACAACAAGATTATAACAATTTTTACTTCAGTTAGCTTTCAACCGGAATATTTTTTAGAAAGTGATAAATTATATATGAAGAAGGGTGTTTATATACCATTCGAATCCATTTACCAATTCATGTGTCACTGATATCTTTTTTGACTTTAGATAAAAGTATATAAGTATGGAATACAAACATCAAGTGGAACGTTTTGACTAATAATTTAATACGAAACCTTCCTCATCCAAAACGAAGTTTAATAAGTTATGTAGTATAAACGTATAGAGCGGCTACTTACACATTGACACGTACATATATTTATTTTACGTGTAAAATGTACATCATGTACACTCCTAATCTGGCACACTTGGTGAATTTAACGTTGATGTTATTTGGTTTAACAAAATTAATATAGAAAGTGAATGCATCAGAATAGCGAAAGGAAAAATCTGTAGCGAATAGCGTATTGTATTTAGTAAAGAAAGGACGAGCAAAGCTAAAAATTGTCGTGCGTCATGCATAAACAAAATATGATAAGAATGTTCAGAGTGTCCAAAAAACGATGTTTGGAATCAGTCAAATAGTATGTATAAAATACATACATAAATGAACATAAAATACACGAGAAAAATAAAACGTTTTGAAACGAAATTGTCAAAGACAATCATATCAACATTGACAAAAACACAGGGACGTCAATGTGAAATAGTATTTTATGGTATTTATGTACAATTTACAGATTTTACACTTGTTCAAATTCATTTATTATATGTGAATATACTAATAGAAAGATTATATGTGCAAACTGTTGAAATGTGTTTAGCTGCGGATGTCAGAAATTGATAAATGCCACATTGAATTGGTATATTTGCTCAAGCTTTGATGCCCAACTCTTTCTTTTTGAAACATACAATACTTTACTTGCTTTACTTAAAAAAGAGAAGCAAAGAATGGTGTTAACTAAATTGAATAATGAGAGCTAGTCAATTGAAGGCTTTAACCATACAATATGTCAGGTTATCGTTGTCAAGTACATTTTCAAAAAATTACTATAGTCGTTAGATAGCTATAATTATAATAACAACTAAAGTTTGGTAACCTAACATATTGTAATACTCAAGCCATCAATTTTATAACTAATTCCTTTTACAAATATTGGTAAACACATTGGTACAGAATTCGATATAATTTAGGTTTTGTTTCAACTTATTTTATTTCGATCGATTACTAGAATATTTGTTCGACAATAATTTATGAAAATAATTTCGACACTTGAACAAGTTAACGTTAAATGATTTAGAAGGGGTTACATTATATTTAGGCAATATGCAAATCTAAATTTAAATGTATAAAAAATTAACATTTTTGTTCTTGCATAAATCTGTTTTATAACACATTTCATTGTTCAAATATGAGAAAAAATTGCACAATCGCATAAAATAAAATAAAATGATTTTCCTGTGCTATGACGTCAATTCCAGAATGAATTGAGTTCGGATCAGATTTGAACAATTGACACAATCAGTCATAACTTTGACAACTCGATTAGTTCTAAAATGTTACTCTTTTTCCTGTTTGTTATGTGTGATAGATAACTAATGACGCATGAAACTGACTATTGGACAATTGGTTGTAGCCACGACTTGTGTAGTTCTTCATTGTACAAATCACAATTTATAGGATAATTTTTAAGCACATGAAGCATAAGATAAGCTGTAGTGTATATTGGGTTGGTTTGTTTTACTGTTTTTTTATCAGCATTCTCCAGAGAGGACTAATATTTAGTTATCACAAAACTGTGGCAGGGTTGGAGAGTAGTGATAATTTTTTTTGTTACATCCGTTACTTTTGTATCCCTAGTTATATTTCTCAAAGTCCAAGTTTGAATGCTTTTTTACTCTGTTTAAAACTGTGCATATTTTTTCCACTCATATGTATCTATGCTTTGAGACTTATACGAATAATTACACATCATATCAAATTGAGTCTCGACTGAGTTTTATCAAAGTTAAAAAATGGGATTGCTTAAGCTAACGACTTCTTTTTATACATCTTTTTTATACTCAAATATGTATGTATCCTTCTTATGCAGTTTACTGATATGTATATGCCATAAGTCTACTAGATTCCAATTATATTAAATGAATTTTTATCTGAACATGATCTGGGGATATTATTTTTTACCAGACGTAGTTATTTTAGGTTATTTAGTAGTAAATGTATAAAATTCAGAGTTTTTTGGAAATATTGTCAGCCTTGGTACTTATATGATGTTCTAAAGGTTTATAAAATTTAATGAGCAACTACCAGCATTTAGCATGAAAATACGAGAAAAGTATACTTTCTAGGCAACCCTTCAAATTTAGTTGGTTTTCACATTGAATTTATGAATGAATGCAGTGTATTTAGTTTTCACATTTATGAATGCACAAAATGAAACAATAACCACAAATGTACAGTTTTCTAACGTATCTGACAAAACCGAAATCAAGTATATTTTATCAAAGTAAAAAATCAATATTTAATCCTGTTATTGGATGTCATAGTTGTATCATGTAAATGCATGTTACATTCAAAATACACATCTTTATTAGGCTCTCAACCCATTATTTTCATATTGAGGAAATTTCTTGGAATTTCACTTCTTCTCAGTAAAGAGCGAAAACTTATATAAAAAGCATGAAAACTTCAAGCTCATTTGAGTTGATTTGTAATGCGTTGTGTAAGCTACACAGCTACCCAGCTTATTTATACAGATGTTTTTATGTATGGTCAGTCACACAGTGAGTCAGTAAAGAATTTTGATGATTTACTTTGTTCAGCTTTGCCTCACGGCGTCATTAGCTTTCCTTAAAAAATATAGCTGTTTATGTACACCTAATTGGTATAAAATAAAAGAAACTTGGCGATTTCAAGTATTTTATTTAAGAATGAAAGTATGTTGGGAAATGTTTACTTTAAACACATTCAATATTACACTTGTTAGTGATTCATAACTATCATTTCGTAAACAAAATTTACTACACACTTTTATTACCAATTCTAAAGCTTTAGATTCGTCAGGGAAATGTTTCCCGCTAAAAGATGTGATATTTGTATTTATATCTGTTATAGTTTTATCGGACTATTTAGATTGTTTATTATGCATTAATGATTTAAAAAATGATTCATGTGGGAAAAAACTTTGCGTAAAGTATGGACTTTATGAATGAATAAATGTACTAGATCGAGATACAAGTTTATATTGGATACATTTTCACGCTGAGCCAAGCCATGAATTAACGTATACAATTTTCACATATTTTACACCACAAAATAATTAAGACAAACATTAGTGCTATGGATAAAGCGGTAAAAATATTTCGTCCATTTCAAGTAATTTTTAATGTACTGTATTGGTACTTGGAAGCTTTCTTTAGACTTTTTGTTCCACCATCAATGAAGCCCATAGATGGAGAGGTAATTTTAGTTACAGGGGCAACGGGAGGAATAGGAAGGGAAATTTGTCGGTATATTGTCAAGTGTGGCAATAACATAAAATTAGTAATTTGGGGTACCAATATAAATGCACTTTACACATTAGCTGGAGAACTCAAGTCGATTGGGGAATCTGATCTGGAAATATTTTGCTATGAAGTGGATATATCAATTAAGGATAATATTGATTCCTGTTGTGAAAAAGTAATAAATGGGACAAAAATATAACACAAATTTAGTTCTTAAAGAGGTGAAACTATTATGTGGTAGAGCGAGAAAAAAGGGACCATCGGTAAAAATTGTCCGTTTGTTATTTTTCATAGTTGCATTTTGCATTGTTAAGAAAATCAATGTTTTATAAAAAATAACCAACGGACATTTTTTTGTCGATGGTCCCTTTTCTCTTGCATTATCACATATAAATATTTTTTCTGTTATAGGTCAAAGCAGAGGTTGGATCTGTCACAATAATTTTCAACAATGCTGGAATAGCCCCACACGGAAATTTTCTACAATTATCTGATAATCAAATCGAGAAAGTAATCCAAGTTAACCTAATGAGTAATTTTTGGATAATTCGTCAATTTTTTCCGGAAATGCTGACGTTGAACCATGGAAGAATTGTTAATATTTGTTCTATGGGTGGTCTCAAGGCTGCAACCCATGCGCTTCCCTATTTTGCATCGAAATTTGCTATGAATGGATACACAGAAGCGTTAAAAGCGGAACTTGCTGTGTTTAAACATGATGGAGTTCATTGTACGACGGTGTACCCTTATTTTGTACAAACTCCAATAATTCAGTCGTTAACTTTGAGAGGAAGTAGCGGAAGCGGAAGCTGGTTAACTTGGTCATTGAATAAGGTTTTAAGTGCAGAGAAAGTAGCAAGAAAAATTGTGGATGGGATGAGAAGGGAATACGAGTACGTTTACTGTCCGCCCACTATTCCTTTGATGTTGTTGGCAGAATAGTAAGTAGAAGTTTTATAAATATTTGGATAAAAAATATATGTTTTTTAGAAATTGTGCATATTTTAAAACTTGATTATAGTTTTGTACCGAAAAAGTTGAGGAAGATGATTTTACTTTCACACATTCGCAGTATTGTATTCAAAGACGAAGAAGAACAGAAAAGATTCAACATGCCGATGGTTTCCGTGTAAAAAATTTAATAATATTTCAAAATTTCACTTTAAATTTATACATTTAAAAACTGCTCATGTAATTTTAAGAATTTCTGAATATTTTAAATGAGTGAAGTAAATTGTTTAAGAAACATTTTAAATTTTAGAATTTAATTGCAATTAGTATAAATGTTTGTATATATGTATATCTTTTTATATTAATTTAACCTAATGGGGTAATAAATTTGTAAACCGACTTTTAACAGAATCATAACTTGGAAGAAAATTGCACAACCAGGGAAAATGTTTGCACGTAAATCTTATGCAGCAATTATACAAAAAAAAATATGTAATTAGTCACTAATGAGGATAATGAATGTAGTATATAATCTTTTTCATTAAAGTAACTATTCATTTTTACGAATATTAGTATGCATTCAATTCTGGTAAATAGGCAGTTCAAATGAAGTAATGGAGAGATTTATTAAAAATGTTATTCTTCATAGTGAAGTATTTTACAATTATTTAAAGTTCAAAATTTCATTTAAAAAATGACCAGGCATTATTGGTTTGCAATGTGAGATAAAAAAGAGAGTATTTGAAAACATATGGTTGTTATTTGGCATAATTTTTGTTATATCAACAAACAAATTAATTTACTTCAGATTCCAGTGATAAGTTTTTGTCAAAAATTTGTAAAGAAAGTGAAAACGTTATTTTAATTTTCAGTCCAGGTTTCTATACTTCTCAACAATTGTTGTATCTTACATAACTAAGGTTTTCCTTATTTGAAACTGACCTTCCCATGTGAAATATTTTGTTGCTGCAGGCAAGTTTGATTCATTTTATAGAATCAGTGCATCCTATGGCGTAAAATAATATTATTACATTTGTGCATTTGTTCAATGCAAAAAAAAGATGTGTCAGAATATAATATTCTGAAATAGTTCATATTTAACACGAAAGAAGAAAGAGAACAAGGAAAGTAAACAAATTTATTACTTATTGCATCTAATTTGAGTACAAAGCAATTTAGTTGTTACCTGATAAACGATTTCAGAAGAAAATAAATCATTAAAAAAATCCTTTTATCTAATAAATTTCCCAACATCAATTCTCATTTCAGTTCAGTTGCAAAACGTATTCCTAAAATGTCTTGTGTGTTATATTTCATAAATTTCTTCTCATTTAGCTTTTTAGCTTTAATTGAAGCTGTGTAAACAAATTTCTTTAAAATAATTAGTTTTCTCAGAGAAACATGGCGTTTACAGTTATCGAGATACTTGTTAACCTCTGCAAATTATTATACTGGTATTTAGAGGCCCTATTGCGACTATTTGTTCCCCCATCCATGAAATCTATTGACGGAGAAGTTATTTTGGTAACTGGAGCTGCAGGTGGAGTCGGAAGTGAAATATGTCGATATATTGTGCAGTCTGGCACAAATATCAAATTGGTAATGTGGGACTTAAATATAAGCGAACTCTATAAACTCGCTGAAGAATTAAAATCAACTGGATACTCTGACCTTGAAATATTTTGTTATGAAGTTGATATTTCTACTAGAGAAAATATTGATGCTTGCTGCAAGCTGGTAAATCCAAGAAATATTACAAAATTTGCATGGATCTTTTTTACAGGCGTTTAAGTTTGACTTTTTTTCTAAAACGATTTAAGGTTAAAAATGAAGTTGGATCCGTAACAATAATATTCAATAATGCTGGAATAGCTCCATTCGGAAATTGTCTCCAATTTACTAACCAACAAATCGAACAAGTGATCCAGATTAACCTCCTAAGTCATTTCTGGATTATACGACAATTTCTTCCCGAAATGCTCACCAAAAACCATGGTCATATTATAAATATTTGTTCAGTTGGAGGACTCTGGGGTGGTCATAATTTATTTCCCTATTATGCATCAAAATTTGGTGTGAATGGGTACACTGAAGCATTAAAATCTGAATTAGCCTTATTTGGTCATAATGGAATTCACTGTACTACAGTTTATCCAATTTGTGTGAAAACTCCACTAATAAATTCTTTAACTTTGGATAAAAATAAATCAAACAAACTACCTGCTGCGATGCAACAGTTTTTAGAGCCGGGTGAGGTAGCGAGAAAAAGTGTGGATGGAATGCGAAGGGAATATGAATATGTTTATTTACCGGTGATGGTTGGTCTTCTTCTATTCTTTGAGTAGTAAGTTTTTTTTTGGTAACGATAACTATTTTTTAATGTATTTTTTGTTTTAATTAAGAGTATAATTATTATATTGGGATATTTTTAGTTTGGTGCCAAACAAATACAGGAAATTAATTTTCATGGAGTACCTCAGGAGTTTTTCTTATACAGATCCAGAGGAACAAAGAAGATTTAGTATGCCTCTGGTACCGGTTACCATGGAAACCAATTAAAAATGTTAGAAGATGCTACCAATTAGAAATAAGTTCAACTTGGTAATTATGAAGTGTAATTAGCTGCTGAGATGTATAAACTTGATTTTTACGAAGATTTAAGGTAAAATTATCATTTTCCTCAACAAGATTAATTTTTAAAATAATTTTTTATTCTACAAAAAATAGTCTAGTTTTTTAATTTATTCTTTTGTTTTACTTTTAGATTTAAGAATGCATGTAAACTAGCTTTAAATATATTTATAGATCATTAGAACAAAGCATCCTGTTATGGAAGCGTGATGAGAGCGAAATGAGGTAATAGCGTGGGAACCAATTCACTGACAGACTGACCTACCCATTGCTGCAGTAGTTGATCTGGGCTCGGTTACTGGATGCATGCATCATCAATGCAGTTGTAATCTATAATTCGATCATTCCACACGACTTCTTGCACATCATTTTTTATTAAACTGGTTTCCTTACAGTTTAATTGACTACAAACGAACTTAAACTAAATTAAATTACATTTTTTCGTTTTAAATCATCATTAAGTCTGAAAAAACATTTGATATTGTCATCATTTTAAAGCCATAGTATAAATTGTTTTTGCTGGAAAATCATTTTGACATTGGTTTTTATGATATAAATGTGTAGTGTAAGCATATCGTATAGTTTTTTGCTAAAATTGACCGGTTTTTGTGAATTTAGTAGCTTGTTTTGTATTAGGAAAGTATAGTATTTTTATTTTCTTAAAGAAACGTATGTAATAAAAAAGCCTATATACGTCTATTAGAGAATAAAATAATTTCATCGATAACCAAACATCATAAAAATGCTAGCTGAATTTTTTTTGAGACGTGAGAGATACCCAATTAATATTCACAGCACAGATGTAGTTTTTAGATTAAAATTGTTTCTCATTTGCTCTTAATTATAGATTATAGCATATTTGTTACATAATTCGTGAAAATTTAATCAAGCGTAATCACAAAAATTACATATAGTTCATCAAATCATTTCGCTGGAAATTCCTTTGTCTTCTAATTTTACTTTGTAAAAAATTATCAGCTTCAATTTTTATATTTTATTCAGTCTTCATAATAAACTTGTGCCTGATTGACATTTAAACTCGATTTTTTGTGTCCATAACTTTCACTTATATTACAGATTATTCACATGACTTCTTGTGTTAAGCAATCATATAATCATGACCTAAGCTAGTAGTCATGTGAAGAGTAGAGGAAAAAGATCTATTTTTTTCGTTTTCCTACTCATTATTGAAGCAAAGTATATAGCACAAAACTGTACAAAAAATCATCCCATATCAAATTATTAGACGGCTTCGTGAACAAGAATTTTACGTTTTTTTCTCACTCAATTGTGAACCATCATGACTCACAAGTTATTTCGGTGAATGATACAATGCCACAATACAACAATGACCAATAATTAAAACAGAGGAGCTACCTGTTTTTTATTCCTAAAATAGGTTCAAGGTTATAAGCTGCTGGGAAATGTGAAAAGAATCGGTTTTTTATTCATCTTTTTTTACATTGCACCAGTAATTAAACCAGGAGAAGAAAAAATAATGAGTCGTTCCAGTTTTTCAAATCGCGCGAATTTCCAGATCCTTTATAATTAAGGTATGTGGGTTTAACTATTGCGTAATTTATAAGTTCAAATCAAAGGTCGATCAAAAGAAATCTGTGCAATCTTCCACGTGCCTGGCTCAATGTAGTAACCAAACTGCACCAATAATATATATAACATATAAAAATTAATGCATTAGAACTCATGTGCAACTTTGTCTGTATGCTTTATTATCAAACTTCGAATAACCAGACTGTCTAGTTGCTATATATAAATATTTTCCAGAAACTGGATTCAGTGAGATCCAATATGCCTTTCTGTATGGTCGTCGTTTTGAATTAAAAAGATTCTCATATAAAAATTATTTGGAGGACGAAATGGAGGCAAATATGGAGTTAGTATTAAAAATAAAGAATTTTTTATTCCATTTATTTCGAATACTTTACTGGTATTTGGAGGTGCTTTTTCGACAATTTGTTCCACCATCTATGAAGTCAATTGATGGAGAGGTCATTCTAGTAACTGGTGCCGCTGGTGGAATTGGAAGAGAACTTTGTCGATATATTGTCAACTGTGGTGAAAATATTAAATTGGTTATGTGGGATTTAAATATTAGTGATCTTTATAAGTTTGCTGGAGAATTAAAATTATTTGGGGGAAAGGGTCTTGAAATATTTTGTTATGAGGTTGATATTTCGAGAAGAAAAAATATTGATGCTTGTTGCAAGTTGGTAAGTGAACAAATTTAAAAATTCACAAAAATAAAAAAATAAATAAGAAAATTTAAAAATTAAAGAAAAAAATATATGAATTTTAGAAAAATATTTTGAAAAATATATTATTTTGTTTTAAAAAATTTAAAAAGGCATTTCATATTATTTTCTAATAAAAAAATAAGTAAAAATTTATTTTTTAATAAAAAGTAAATAAAAATTAATTTTGTAACAACAATTTTTTTTAATTTTTTTAATAAAATAAAATGTTGTCCTGGATTTAAAACTAAATAAAATTATACCGTTTTAGTTGATCGTTAACTTTAATAAGTTATTTTTTTAGGTAAAGGAAGAAGTTGGATCAGTGACAATAATTTTTAACAACGCTGCGATCGGACCATCTGGAAACTTTTTACAACTGTCAGACCAACAAGTCGATAGCACAATTCAAGTTAATCTCATGAGCCACCTTTGGATTATTCGCCGTTTCCTTCCAGACATGGTCTCTACAAACCACGGTCGAATAATAAACGTGTGTTCAATTGGAGGTATTTGGGGTGGACAGTTTGCCTTACCATATTTTGCCTCCAAGTTTGCTGTGAATGGATACACTGAAGCGTTAAAAGCTGAGCTGGCTTTATACAAATGTGATGGAATACATTGCTCGACAGCTTATCCAAATTTTGTAAAAACACCGCTCATCAATTCATTACAATTTGCTGATAATTCAAGCTGGTTACCAAAATCGCTTCAAAAGTTCCTTGAACCGAAAGATGTCGCAGTTAAAATTGTGGATGGGATGAGGAGAGAATATGAATACATTTATATGCCATCAATTATCCCGTTTATGCAATTGACAGAATAGTACGTTAATATTTAAATTCATTTCATATTTTTTTTAAATTTATTAAATTAAATTTAAAGTTTTCAGATATAAATGTTTTAATGGTGGTTATTATTTTAATTTATTTTCAGTTTTATGCCAAATAAATTGAGGAAGTATGCCTTCATGACACACGCCAGGAGCTTTAGTTTCAACAATGCTGAAGAACAAAAAAGACTGGATGCACCTTTTCGAGCGAAGACAAACGAAAACTTAGAAACGTGCGTAAAAAGGAACGAAATTACTAAAAAGCGTGGATGACCCAATTTTTATGCGTAAATTTGCTCTAGATTCAGAATGAAAGTTAAAGATTAAATTTACTATTTGTTTTATTATTTTTTTTACAAATTATCCAAAAGGTGAATAATTTAATTTGAGTAAAAAAACAGTCGTTATGATTCTGTATACCTTTAGTAGATTACTCTAAGCGTAATGAATTTTTATGTGCAAATCTTGTAAGCAATCAAATCAAAGATAAGGTATGAGTCATTAACAAGTTATGAAGGGTGATACTATGTGGCTAAAATGTTTGTTTGTAAACTTGAGTAATTAGTCGTTCTTGACCTTAGACCTATTAGCCACGTGCAAGGGAAAGATAAAGAACTAACCACCTAGACAATTTTCTATAAATAAAAATGATTGACCTTTAAAAGTTAATTACGACACATAAGGATAACAATGTAAATATTCAATACAAATTAAAAGTAATGCATTAAAGTAAACTTTTATTTGAGTAAATGTTTACTTGATTTAAAAGAACAGTTAATTTAAATTATGATGAATAAACGTCGTTTATGAATAAAAACTAGCAAGTATTCATTTTTTATAATTAATCACCAAAACGGAATGAATAGTACGGTGCACAAAAACGAGATGAGCTACTTTGTATCAATGTAATAACACCTTCAATAAAGATGTATGTAACCAAAAAATTCACCATATTTTGCAATAAATTTCATCAATCAATTTTAAATGGTATAACCACAAAAAAATATACATTTAGTCAAGTTTTTGCGAAAAGTTCACCGGTCTTACTCTGAAGGTTATCCATATCAACTGGAATCTCATATTTTCATGTGAATATAACGTTAATAATATGGTTATGGATTTTAAACTTGATATATTTTCTGGACAGTTTAAAATCATGTGCATTTTTTTCTTCATGCTATACCAACTCGTTTATGTAATTTATCCAGTTTACATTCAAAGGTACATGAAAGTTACCTCAGTCACTTGTGAAAAAATTTCACATGCATTTATTTAATAATTGCATACAGTAAAAACCATATTTTCTAACAAAACGTTAAGGTATAGCAAATCATTTAGCTTAAAAACCTGTAAATTGTACAATAAAGTAATACTTACAAGCCGGTAGTGGTAGTATCTAGCAACATATTGATATACAAATCATAAAATACGAGTATTAGTTTCGCACTATTATATTAATTCCTTATAAATAACACGTTTGTATAAAAATCGAGGCTCAGTTGAAAACGGGTTGTTTTCCTGACTTGACTTACCGTGACGACGATATAAACTTTTATTTAAATATATTTTAAGTTATTAAGAAATCAAAATGATGGAATATATTGATCTAGTAGTATCGTTATTTAAGATTATAGTTTCCAATTTTTATATGGTGCTCTACTGGTATTTGGATGCACTATATCGTTTTGTTGTTCCTCCGCCCATGAAATCGATTGATGGAGAAGTAATTCTGGTTACTGGAGCAAATAGTGGGATTGGGAGGGAAATGTGTCGATATATTGTTGAAAAATGTGGAGAGAACATAGAATTGATTATGTGGGATTTGGATTTAAGTGAATTAAGTAAATTTGCCGAAGAACTTAAATTAATTGGGAAGGAGTTTAATAATCAAATATTCTGTTATGAAGTTGATATTTCGACAAGGGAAAATATTGATGAGGGATACGAAAAGGTAAAAACTAATATGTATCTAAAAAAATTAATTGGATTGCAAAATATGTGATATAGCAAGAGGAAAAGGGTCATCGGGAAAATAGTCCGTTAGATATTTTCAAAGTTCCATCGTCTTTCTTTATAAAACGAAATTCAAGTTTGAAAAATTAAGAACGGACAAATTTTCACGATCGTCCCTTTTCTCTCGCGGAACCACATATTTTAAAAATGTAGAGCAGGCATATTTACATGATTTTTAGGTGAAAAGCGAGTGTGGACCAGTAACGATAATATTCAACAATGCTGCCATAGCCCCAAACGCAAATTTTCTTCAAATGACAAACGAAACAGTGAATAAAATAATTAATGTAAATCTCACAAGTCACTTTTGGATCATCCGCAATTTTTTACCGGATATGGTAGCCAATAATCATGGTCGAATTGTAAATGTGTCTTCCCTCGGAGCAATTTGGGGTGGACATCATAATTTCCCTTATTTTGCCAGCAAATTTGGTGGACATGGACTTATGGAATCTTTGAAAATTGAGCTGGAGATGAAAAAATTAGATGGGATCTTTTGCTCAATGGTTTATCCAGCTTTTGTGCAAACTCCGTTAGTTAGTTCATTATACTGTGATGAAAACAAGAGCTTGATGCCAAATGTTATGTGCGAGTTTTTGGATGCTGATAAAGTCGCTATTAAAATTGTGGATGGGGTGAGGCGGGAATACGAATATATTTATTTGCCGCCGATGATCCAAGTTTTAAGGTTTTTGGAATAGTAAGTTATTAAATAAAAAAATCTATTCTATATTTATTTTAAATATATTTTTTAATTGTTAATTTTTATTTAATTTTTTTGCAGTTTTTTGCCAAGAAAAATGATGAAATTTGTTTTCATGACACATGCCAGTAGCTACGCTTATAGGAATAAAGAAGAGCAAAAGAGGATATTTGATGCACCATTTGAACCATATACGGTGACAAATGAGCTATATAATAGACGAGGATAATATATTTTTATTTTAAATGTCAAGTATTAAAGATTAAAGTATTTACTATGTTTATAATATAAGAAGATGAAAAGAATAACGTTATTGAAAGTACAAAAATTGTGGGATAATAACAAATAGAAATTTTTATGAAAAAATAATCAAAATTTTGTAGAATTTTAACTACAATAAATAATTTAACATAAAACTGTTTCTTAATTTATTACACATATTGGTCATACATATGTATAAGAATGGTACATGGATTTAAGTAAATATCTGAGAATGGTACATTAAGCTGGAAAATCCATAGTCTCGTTTTGAAGGTCCGATTTCACCATATATCACAGAAAAGTGCATACCTAATTTGTATTAAGAACCATTTCAATGTTAGGTGTCATGTTACATTGTAATATTAAGTAAATTTGTATGATTAAGTTGAATTGCAACATTGTTTGGCACAAGTATTTTTTTGCGGTCTGGCTTACAATTTGGTTTTAATCTGTAAAAAACGTACAATTAATCATATTTGATGATAAAGTAAGGAATGATCCACATGCGTTCAAAGTTCAATAGACAGATTTCGTACACGATTAGTTTTTCTGGTGTTATTGCAGCTGTTTGGCAGAAAAAACACATAAAAAAATTACGGGGAATATTGATCAATGGATCATTATTACTTTGATGAGTAACTGGGTTAACTGATACTTAATGTTTTACGTAACACGAAACGTGTCGAACTTCACTGTATAAGTTGGATAAATAGTAATAGAAGCTTTTTACAATAAAAATTGTTACAGCAAACTCATTTGCAACATTTCATTTTTTTGCAGTTTGAGTAGCAGTTTCGTTTTAGCTTGCGTAAATCCATGAAATAAATTATATCTTATGTCGTAATTAACAATCCACATGTGCTTAAAGTTCAATAAACACATAAAATATACACATTTGTCTCAGGTGTTCTAAAACACGTTTTACAAAAAAAAATATCGAAATTAACATATTAATCAAAAAACCATATTGATTTAAAGTATGTGACTAAATGAACCGACTTTCTTGGCGTGACACCTCTGTTGTAATTTGCAATATAGACGAGGATCTATGTATCACGGTGTTAGTGAATCGAACCTAACCGGAAAACGTTGCAGTAGAGATTACTAACCTGAAAAATACGAAAAGCAGTTTCAAATGACGGCAGCGGTGGCATTGAGAGTAATGGGGAAGTAACAGTCAGGTCAGGACTATTAATGGCCCATTGTCCTCTTCATTTCATTACAGAAACCGGTTTTTACAATTTCAAAGACACGACCCACTATAACACTACTAGTTTAATTATATTTCCCACAACTTGTCATTGTTATCCAATGCTGTTTTGATTTAATAAAGATAATAAACTTTTAAAACAATTCATTTTAATAAAACGTATTTTCGATTCAAATTTAAATCTTAATCTGAAAATACAACAAAGAAAACGACTGTTTTTGTAGTCCATTCCAGGTTGATGTCTTACATGTGAATTATATACAGTTTT
>JAQFZG010000394.1:0-34636 GCA_034695465.1 Entomobrya nicoleti | reverse complement strand
GCAACATGATTTGTTATTGTGTTCGTAGAATTTCTCCATACGAACAAAACAAGGAAAGAAATGTCTTTTATTTATTTCAATTATGAACATCAATGTATATGTATATATTATACAAAATAACATAAAAATAAAAATCAACAAAATTATTTATTATTTGAACAATCATTTATCGAAAATATAACGTAATTAATCTATTTTTATTCTAAGTTGTGGTTTCCAAGTTATGCAGTCAAGTTTAATGTAATGCTGGAGAAAAAACCTTGTGACGTTAAATACATTAAATTCTGACTTTCGGTAAAAAAAAATGATAAAAGTAATCAAAATATAACAATTAACATAAATGCTTTAACTTTAAATTGTATACCGCTCATTAGTTTTCCTATTATCTACAATTAACCAAGTTTGTGTCAATTTCGGCTTTGGTTTTTTACTATGAACCTCTTTACTATTATTTTCCTCTTCCAATTCATCATCATCATCGTCGTCGTCAATAACATAATCCTCGAAGTTTACCGGTTTAAACAATTTAATATGACTGTCTAATCCCGCCCTAAATTTGAATTTGAGACCGCAAGTACAATAAATCCAGCTTAGTCCTCGTTTCGTAGTATCCATCACGTGCTTTTTTCCAGAATCGTAATAATTTGTATCAATTTGACTAATTGTTTGACTATCCTTTGAATTTGTGATATCACAATCTGTTTCTTTATTTATGTTGTCGTGATTAGCATTCTGTAAAACGTTGGCGCCATCTGGTGAAAACTTTTCAAGTTGCGGAAGTTCCGATAAGGTGGGGGAGTCGTCATTATCCCCAGTTTTCTGAGAATAATCATATTTCGCGCGTTTCAATCTAAGTTTAGTTGGTTCTTGATGATGAATTTCGTAAATTTCATTCTTTTCACTTATTCTGCTTACAGTTTTAGCAGTGGTTTGTGTTGAGGTTGATGATGTAGTGACAGCGATATTTCTGTTTTTGGCTTCAAGCTCCTCCAACTTTTTTCGGTTTAAGTCCAATTCGTCTTTTCGCTCAATATGCAAGTCTATCACTTTCTCTAATTTGTTTACTATTTCAAACGATAATGATTTGAGTTCATCGTCCATGTCTACAGGTTTAACGACCTTATCAGACTTTTCATCACTATTATTCACTATTTCAGTCTGGCTGCTATTAGCACTATTATTATTTTGAAATGTTAGCACATTAACAGCAAATTTAAACTCGCTATTCAAATGCTTCAAAAAATCTAACAACCTATTAACCTTTTCTTTATCTCGACTCTTTTCCAAGGCTGCCACACTTTTTAAATTGATTTTCTCTCGTCGCGAACCTCTAAGCAGTTTTCTCTGGTTTGCTGTAACTTTGCTCAATTTTTGTAATTCAAAATTTTGATATTTTAATTTAGCTTGCAAATCTAGTATGAGCTCTTTATGTTGACATATTTTACTTTGAGCTAGTTTCAGTTCACTTTGCAGTTTCGCTTTTTCAATTAAACTGAACGTAGGTCTTGGCGATGATGATGATTTTTGTAGTTTTGGGGTAAACTGAACTGGTGTATTTTTAACCAATTTATTTGGACTAGATACAAGGTTGGTATTTTGCGTGGGTGGAGGTGTGGGGAGTATTGGAAGCGACAACTTTGGTTTTTTAAATGGGATTTCCTCCATAATCGTAATTTCGTCATCATCCACGTCGATATCGATTACCGATATATTGGAATCCATGGTAGAAGGATTTTGTAGAATTTCCATTGCAATTGTAATATAAACTTATTGGCATATTTAGGTATAGCGCACCACTTCTTACAACATAAAATTTGCTTTAGCAAATAAATCTTTTAACAAGGCCACTACTCTTCACGAGAGGTTCATTGAGAGAACTGAGCACAAAGCAGTGTAAAAACAGACAAAACCAAATCCAAACCAAAGACTCAGACGATCGAGAGAACATTGTGAGCAGTGCAGTGCAGCGATAAAAAAATAACACGTATATTATCAGCAACAGCAGCAAACCAGTTTGGTTATTTGCTTGGAAAAAAATTCACACATTTGGGATTTAAATATGAATAAAATGTTGAGGAAGAAAATGTGGCTGGAATATGGTTTGGATGGATGGTTTGGCTACATGATTATTATTTATTTTTTAAACATAAAGCTTTTGGTGTTCATTGTGGTGGAACATGCTGGATAGGAGGATGATGTAAAAAACGTGTTATTACACTGTAATAAAAAAATATCACTGATATACATACGTATAACAGTTTTTTTACCATACAAATAGTAATAATTGTAGAGGAACATAAAATATGAGGGAGAATGCATAACATATTATATGAGTAATTTGTTTAATATTTTGGTTAAGAAATTGACATGTTTGGATGTCGGTCCGAGAAATATGTAAAATTTAAAATTAGTGAGATATTTTAAAGTAATTGCTTGTTATATTTAAAGCAAATGTCTATTTAAGTAAAATGTAAACCGTCGTATTTATCTTGCTACTTTAACATTTTATGTATGAAAGTGAAATAAATTTGTTTTTTTTTTGTCATTTATAATGAAATGTTTACGCAGCAAACTTGTATGTAGGACGATGGGAGATTTTCAACTTATTTTCACATTCCAGTTTAAACAGCTTCAATACTACTCAAATTATTTACTTACATATTTTAAAGCTTTTTATTAACTCATAACAGAGGAAAAGTATAGAAAAGTAAAGTAGATTTTGCAGTGGATATTGATGTATCATTTTTTCAAAAGAAAATGCATTACTCAGCAGATTTATTTTTAAAAATAGCTTCACGATTTTTTGCTCTCAAGTCGATTCATTGCATATAAAACATTATTTTTAGGTTGGATTTTTAGCACATCTTTGAAAAGTTAACACATTCCATAATTAACACCTACACCACATGTGTATTTAAACCAAATATACTGATGAATGTAAAAAGCAACCACAAAGGTTATCGTAAGGTTATCTTTTTTAAACTTGAGAATGTAAGAAAAAAACATGAAATCGTCGTCAAAATCAAACTGGTTTAAAAAAGAGTCATTTTTTTCATTTTACACTTGTCATTCAATAATTAGTTATACAAGGCACGTGTGTCCTATATTCCATACTTCATACGTTAATTGTAAATGTCTGGCTGAGATAAATAAAATTGAAATAAAAAAAGTATTATAAATAGGGTCAACATACACATAAAATATGTTAAGTAAAAAGTGCAGATAAAAAGGAATGTTAAAAAAGCTTAAATTTTGCAAAAAAAAATAATTCTTATGATTTGTATACTGAACTACTCTAAACCAAGCAATTTTTTATACTAAATATGTAACAAGTTTTATAATTATCAAATTTTTATTTCCAATGCGCATATTGTTTGTAAGCTTGATTTGATGTAATCATCATGTTATCACCAGCAGCTTTGGATTTTTTATTGTAATCTAATTTTTTCTGGTTCTCTGGCAGTTGGCCTTGGATAATAATTGTGGTAATTGATTTTTTGAATAAATGCTTGTGTAATTTCATGGTATGATGCTCAGCTGCAGATTTATCTTACGACACGTGTTACTTCTCTCTCTCGCTCTGTACTATACCAAGTTTCGCTATTGTTTTGGCATGGTTTGTTTTACAAAACGTCATTTCTGGTTATTTTTATGATGCAATGCATGAATCTCAATAGAGCATTTTGGTTCTTTACAACTTTATTAGTTTCAATTAGCATGTTGAGACTAGAGACAGATGCAAGCTAAAAAACAATATATATTTATAATTCCAACAACAACCAAAGCATACGGCCTTCGGATTAAATCAAGAAAAGTTCAAGATTATTCAATGCGTCGGTCTGTTTCACAGAATCCTCTCAATGTAAAACGATCAGTGAAAACTTACTATTAAATATACGAATGCATACATTGTGCTTTCACAACGTATTCTCCATTAATTGATAGATATTAATCCGGTAACTTACCACATTTCGTAGTTGTACTTACATTCGAAATTCATAAATATTTGAATTTATATTCCAAGAAATATTGTAAACAAGCAGACCTACAGAAATCACAACAAAATCATTGTATAACTTTTATATGCCTGAATTTCTTTGAGACTGGAATAGCAACATAGGTTTTATTGCTTTATTAACCAAGAAAATCTGTTAGCAAATTATTTTACATAAGCTTATAAAACCGGTTTTCCAAAACTGGGATACTTTTTCTCTAATTCTAATGTCGATGGGATTGGATCTGAGAGTACGATATAATTTTATAATTTTCCTTTGATCTAGTACTGAATATGATAGTTGAAATAAAATCACTATTTTTAACATTGCATTTAGGTGGAAATTAATCTTTACCATATTAGCCATAATTCAACCAGCCACGTACCTAAACATAGCTGTATTTCTCTAGAATAGTAAATTGAGCATCAGAGCGTGACGATACAAGCTCTCTGATAACCTTGAAATAACACATATCCCGAACCTACCACAATTCATAGTTAACATTTGCCGTCTGCCACATCTTTTGTATTTTCAAGCAATTAGGATCAGCTGGGTTAAAATAGTACATTTTCTTTCGTACAATTTTACTATTAGCAATATTTTGCTCTAAGAATTTTTTTACGTACCTTCGTTTCATATGCAGTTGAAATATTTTTGTTGCTTAAAATTAATAACATTCAATCCAAGATGTAACGTAATACAGGATAATTTACCATGTGACAACGTACATTTGTACGTATACATGTAAAATTGTGGCGACAACAGCTAACGTGATCGACATTATTGTTGTATTAATCTTGTAATAGTTCAAGGACAGATGTGGAACATGAAAACTGAGATATGATAAATGTAATCATAGGGATTAGAGGACAATGACAAATTTATACACTTTAATCATTTAATCTGAACATCACAGAAGACTTCGCAAAGTTGTTTTGATCTTAATTTATGATAGGAGGTTTATGCTTAGTATTTCATAATGGGGAAAATATTCTGGAATTCTCTATCAAAATAGGGCTTGTTAAAAATGACAAAGGTTTTCCTTGTTAAACTGGTATTTTGTTAATTTATAGTTCTGCTATATTTAGGTATCATCAACTAGAAAAAAGATGGATGTTGATCATTACAATTTATGGCTGGGACGAAAAGTAACACAGTACCATTTCATTTATTTCATGAGAATCGTTTTAGTATTAGGATCATGATCATTGTGATAAAATTTATTTCAAATGTTTTGCGTCTGCGATAAAAACGTGGGTTGGATTGAGCTTTTTTTTAGCGTGTGTACAAAATGATATGCATATGCCTAATGCATACGTATTTTAAAAAAAGGAAAAATGTATGGTTCTTTATGACTTACTAAAACATGCTAAAAACATACGTCCGTTTAAAAAGTCTTGAGACGCTGTATCAATGACTACTAAATTTGGTACCAGGAGTTTAAGGTACATTTGTGGTAATGGGTCAGAACATTCGATCCATATCATCCGGTGATCAAAATGACCGATCTGTAAGCACTAAATCCATTTAACCAAATGTGTTCCATTATACTGTATATAACAGCTTAACCCTAAAATAAACACAAAAATATTAATAACAAGGCAGTTTGCGATTGGTGTAAGATTTTTATTTGTAAAAGCTATGAAGACTCGTTATATGTATTTGAATCAGTTAAATTGATTTAGACGAAATAGGTTAGATAATTTGGTCACTGATGAGCGAATTCGATTTTAAGGTTAACGTATAATTAATTTTAGTTTTAATTGAGATTAACGTTTAGTGCTAATGATTACTACAGCAGTTCTATTGTTAAAAATCTATTCAAATAATAATTATTAAATTCAGTATGACTATATATCCGTCCAGCCTTTCAATTTACTACTTAAAGGGGTTATACATCTTTAAATCTAGTAAAGCCAAACGTTTAATTTGTGCCTGTATTAAATTGATACTTTTGCATTACATTTACAACGCACCGATTGCCGTGATAAGACTGAACCACTTTTAGGGTAACCTTCGCATGACACTCGTATACATAAATAATTATCAAATTAAGATTATTTGGTGCATAACAAAAATGTCAGAATCAAGTTTTGTGCCATATAAAGTCGTTAGTGAATGTTTCTCATCATTTATAAAAGGTAACTCAGGTAAAAGATAAAGGTAAAAGGTGCAAAATCCTTTTAATCTTGTCAGTTATCAAAAATGTAATATCTGAATTTTGTATTAACGTTTACATAACATAATTTATTTTTATTTGTTTTAAATTGTAATTCCAAGGTAACATTTTACATTTAAATGGTGTTAATTGCTTGCGCCTGTACACCTTCAAACCAAACTATACGTCTTCAGTTTTGCAAGCGTTTAGTCCAGCTTCCAAAAAGCAGTACTTTTGTACAATTTCATTTAAAAAATCTGGTTTCCAATGACACTCTTTGCTAAATAATAAATCGGCAGAATTATTTTAATGACCTAATTCAGTCGACGCAAGGTTCAGTGCCAACCAGAATGTAAGGCTAGTAGTATAAACACATCAAACTGTGCATAATATTCTTATTCAAACAAAAGACTGGATTATATATTGAAATAGCAACTGAGTGTTTAAAATATTTCAAACTACTATCGATAACTATTTGGCTTTCAATTTCATTAGCAATATAGTTTGATGCTATTTCAGGTTAATATCATTCACTAACTAAAACATTATAGTTTTTATGTTCCCACGTTTACGCGCAAGAAAAGTCTTGATTGGATTGAATGAATGAATAATTATGAATTATGTTAAAATATATTTCAAAGAAAAAATATCAGCTTTAACTTAACAAGAAAGAATTATACATTTTAAAATAATATTTAAAAAATTAATTCACACGTTACACATTATTAAGAGATTGATGGTTATTGATGGTTCATAAAAATCTTAATAAACATACATACTTATATGTCAAGTTTAATGATATATTTCTTTTAAGATACCCATATCTGAAAGCATTTTTATGAGAAACACCTTTTTATAACTTATATGAATGAAAGATGGAAAATGTTTCCTCTATTTTTTACCAATATGAAATAATCATAAATAAAAATAACTTCGCCACAACAACTAAGCGTTTGATTTATTATTTTATTTCTCATTTTCAAATTTCAACTAAAGTAAAAACAGGTTTTTTACTCTTCCATATAATCAATCATTAGCTGTCTTGTTTTTTCTTTCTTTCCGCTTGGTATATTTTCGTTTTACTTTTCCTTGCTTAATCTCACAATTAGTGTAATTCCCACAAGTCATCGGATTGCACTCATACCTAATTTTTTTCAAACGAACTCTTGTGCGCTCACTTGGAGTATAACTAAATGAATTGTTTCCCTTGTTTCCATCACTAAAAGTTTCCACAGGGACTGGAACTGGATTCCAAGTTCTTGATTTTAAAGCCATCGAAATAGAATATTGTGCTTGTCTTTCTATTTCCCCCAATTTTTTCTTTGTTTCCTCCAGATCCCGTCTTCGTTCCGAATGTATCCCAACCATCTTTTCCAATTTGGTAACCAGGTCCAATGACATATATTTTAATTGGCTTTCCACATTATATGCTACTGGAATGTCACTCGTAGAACTAATATTTTCTATTTGACTATTGGATTCCGTAGTGCTAAAATCACTTTTTTCATTATTCCTCATTTTCTCAATGACGTAGTCAAACTCGTTATTAAAATGTTTTAAAAAGAATAATAATTTTGATACGTTTTCTTCGTCTTCTAATGTCTTCACAGTTGTGCTTGCAATTACACTTGTTAAATTCGCGTTCTCTTGTTCCAAACTTGTTATTTCAGTCTCCTGTTGTCTTATTCTTCTTGTTGCCTCCGCCACTTTTAATTTTTCAAGTAGCAATTGTTTTCTTAAATCTATAATTATCCGATTTTGATCAGAATCGGTTTGTGTGCTGGTGTTTTTTGTTTGGCGAATTTCTTCCAAGGCCGTTTTGTGGCTGAATACAACTTTTGGGGGTGTTGGCAAAGATGTTAATGATGAAACCCGCTTTATTACGGAGACGGTGCATGATTTTGGAACTTCTTCCAAAATCTCAATGTCCGAGTCAACAAAATCATATTCGTCCATTTGTAAATTGGTATTTGTAATTACTGGAACGGGTTGATAATTCTCCATGATTGTGATCAAAACCATACATGAATACGTACTGAAATGGGTTTTTCTGGAAAGAAGGATATTTTCCATTGGAATAATTTACTAATTGTGTTTTTTCAAAGGCGTACTCTAAGTAAATAATTGTAACCTGTTCGATTAAATTTCAGAATAAAATTCCCATGAACACAAAATGTACGCTAAAATTATTCTGTAGTTTTTAATTTAAATTAACACTTTCCACCATTTGACGTAAGTAATTGCAATGTTCACGGTGTAAATTATGTGAACATTGGAGTTTAGGGGCTTATGCATCTTTTAATTCCAAAGATTTAACGAGTTATATAAAAATAAAGGAAAATTGCTGGTTGATTTTCATCGTTTTTCGTATCCATAATAAAAATTGCATGACGTTAGATGCTTACCCATTATTAGCCAAAGCAATTAGAAACTACGTCAATACGACTCTTGGTAGAAGACCTTTCTATAATTAAACTAAACCGGTTTTGTGGTATCAAAATTTTCGTGTTGATAAAGCATTGGAATAATAAGTGGCAATTCTAAATAAAACCATGACCTATCTTGATTTTAAATACTACATTTTAGTGAATTATGCTACGATTTTTTCTTATTTCATAATAAAACAGGTTTGCGGGGGCACATGGAAAATAAAAATAATAAATACTTGTTGTATTCAGATTTTAATAGATGCTTGCATCGATTCAAAAGTTGTAATTTCATACTCTTGACTTTAGTTACCCAACTTGGATCAAAGTACATTTTCTATTTATAATATCTTCCTTAAAAAATATGCAGAATGAAATTGTGTGCTCGAGTTATTGTTAGGTAATCGAATAATAAATACATATGTCTAGGTTGAATAAAGGTCGAAGGATGTAAAATCGTAGTATTTTAGCTGTATAATAACTTACTTGATGAAAACGTTGATTTATATTGACTTGAGTATGTATTAGATTGTGGATCCGATTTGTTAAGGGTTGAAGTTATTTTTATCTTGAATATATAATTTACAAAATTGTAATCAGATACAATATTAGTACTATGTATTAACACTGAATGGTATTAGATCAACCATAATTGATAATGTCCTGAAATTAATAATGTAAGGTACTTACTTCACTGTGTTTTATATTAGATAACGATTATCGAATGCCTGTTTTGAAAATAGTAAATATGTATTTAATGGTCGTACTTGCAAAATAAACTGTCTGTTTGAATAAAGTAAAGGGCAGAATGACAACTTAAGCGTCATTTAGTTTTAACTGTTTCATTTTGCTGAGCAGCAACCAGTATTGTTTGAATGCTAGTGTATATTTTTACAATAGATTGGCAAGTTATTCTATAAGAAATAAGTGTTCTCTCCAAAATTAAAAACGACAATGAGAGCTACTAATTGTCTAATCGAATTATCAGAAATTTCTTTAAACGAGATCCTTTAAGAATTACAATACGAGGAACATAAATATGTACTAAAAACTTCAGGGAGGTTTCCCAGCTTAATGGCTTGTGTAATCAAGAAATTTCTCAAATTGCGTAAAGAGAGAAGCAATAAAATATAATGACTTAAAACTATAAAACACTGAGAATACGAGTCAATTTTATACGATTCGTAGACAGCTATTACTAAATTTGATTGACATTCTTAAACTTGAAAGGTGGTATTGAAGCGTAAAAGACAGGCATGACATGCAATCATGATTTACAACAAGCATCTCACGTTATATTTCAACGTAACGTTTTTTCTGCCTAACACGTTTGGCGAATATATGTAATTCAGTTCACAGATCTAAATAAATGCATTCCCTTATGAGGCATTTTATTAGTCGAAGTTAATATACCTAAAAGTTCCTATGAGTTAAGACGTGTAATATACTTACTGGATGTATATACATACATAAGCAATCTTTATAAAAATGAGCTTTTGAGAAAGATATAAAAATAAAGTATTTCGTTTTCACAGGGTCAAAAAAACATTCAGTTCTTTTCATAGTATTTTCATCAAAAAATTGAGCTCTCGATACTGCAGTAAGCTAGATTTTACAACCCAGAATTTTTTTTACGATAAATTAAGTTCATTTCGGTAATTCTGTAGTGCAAAGGTAATTTTCACTTTTCAAACTAATTTTTGAATAGGCATGAAGGCATGAATTGAAACTTGAATGCTAAATTCCTATGCATTTATTCAATTTGCACTAACAGGCATATGCATCATTTCAAAAGTAATGCAAAGTTAACATATAGTTATACAATTTCCTATTTATAAAATCGAAAATATTTCTTAGGTGATTACAAGGCAAAAGTTCATTGAAACTAATAGTCGACACTCAGAAACACGAAACTTAAATATAACATACCTTACCTTCCTTCCACATATTTAATTATATTAATGAGAACCAGAGTATTATGTTGTTTCGTGCATGCGTATTGAAACCAAAGATCCAACTCATCCATTGTTGCCATAATATCTTCATCATATCTCAGGAAACTGCTGAGTCAAACATTCAGTCATGAAACTCAATTAAACATGATATTAATATACATACGGTATAACACTGGAACCACAACAAGTTTTAATGACCCTGCCACTCTAAACAAATAAATGCTTTCATAACGCCACAATCTACACATTTTTCTGTGCTTTGGCAAGAACAAGAAGATCATTCATCAATTTTTGCTCGAGTAAAATGGTTTTTATCTCGTCTGGACAGAAAACGAGGGATAAGTACACACTTACATCCCACATCACAAAGAGATTGTGGTTTGTGTGTGTGAGTAGAAATAGATGATTGCACACTTGGAAGATGAAATCATACAATATAACGGGCCTCTGGGACATCAAAATCCTTATATATTTTTACAAATACAGCAATTGCATTGAATAGAAAGAGTCAGTCAAAGAAAAGAAGCGTCGGGCAATTTTTTGAAGGTTGGCTTATTCGCGACAATAGTCGTTGCTCAAATAAAAAAATCTTCGCATTCTATGCATAGCCATGAGAACGACTCGTGAAAAGCACGTTTTTAGTACATGAGTTACGATGCCTTGTAGTATTTACGTGTGCTTCAGTTTGTAAGTTGTAAATTGTGGTAAATAAGCGAATAAAACAATTCTTAAAAAGTTAGTATCGGTAATAAATTCGAGCATTTTTAATTTCCTTCATTTAAAAAATTGACATTTATTAAATACAAAAGAAAAAGTGAAATGAAGGTGAAAGACAATCAAGAATTCTGAACTAATACACTACCAGTTTTACATTAATGTAGTCATTAATTTCATCGTGTGTAATTACTTTGTGACAAAACCCACGATAAGATAATAAATTCTTTTGATTTTTTTAGTAGAAGAGTAATTTGGTTTAGAATTAGAATACAGAGGATGATGAAGATGATGATGAGATCGTTAAACTTTTTACAAGTGTTGTTCTAGTACTCGTAAAATTTGGAAATGAATTGTCTGTTTTGTAAAATAATATTACTGTCTCTTATTGTGCAAAACACAGCTGCAAAAAAAATGAATGTGACGTAAATGTACTGTCGTTTAACAATTTTTTTGTGCAATTGAGTCGTAAAACTGTATAAAATAACATTGTCTAAAGAACAATAAAAATTTACCTCTGTAATAACTCTGAAGTAGTGCATCTGCAAAATACCTGGCGGTGGCGAGAATTGTCGATTATTAGTTTTGAACAATCGTTAGCGTTCTTTTACATTTGCATCTACAATGGGTAAGTTTACTATATATTTAAATATATGTGAGTGTGTAAACCAGCCTTATTTATTTTGAAATTATTGTGATTTTACTTTTCTTATAGAAATCATGGCTGAAGAAGAAGCATCAAGGCCGAGCTCACCTTTACAAGAAATACAAAGAACTTTTTTCGAATGTGTACAAGAAAATATCTTTTTAAAAGATGAGTTGAAGAAATCTCAAGAAAAAATTTCCCAATTAGAAACACAAGTTGAAGCAGCAAATGAGACTATTCAAAAGCAACAAGCTCAGCTTTTGGAAGCTGCGGATATTATAAAAGAAGTGGAAACCTTTGCAAACAAGACAATCCAAGAGTTAAGGAAGCAACTGGAGGATAATAGGAAAAAGGATTTGGAACGGGAAGCTGTCATAGAAAATGAGAGTGACCTGAATGAAAAGAGTAATTCGGAAAGTCATAATAATAGTGTTGGTATAATAATTGTGTCAAATCCTAATCCCATTTCAATTGATAATAACAACCCAACTGGTAATAATAATCAAAGTACAATCGAACTTCAATCGATTGTATCAAATTTACATAAAAACGCAAATGAACTCGGTTTTCAAGAAAAGAGGAAAAAACGGCGAAAAGTTGTTAACCAAATTATTGACCATACTACACACCTGGTGGGATGTTTATCAAGTATTATCGATGAAGAAGTGAAGAATAAAATTGGATCACATTTACCACCACAAACTTCTTCAGAGTGTGATCGCGTTGGTGATGATGAATGTACAATCCCACAAGACACATCTTCATCAAGGCCTATTTCAACCGATTTAAAAGAGTCAACTAATTCATTCCTCGTTCCTATGACACCTAAGCATGGTTTTGATTTTGAGAAAAGTTTGCATTGTGTCTGTGGACATAAATCTATCAATAAGAGTGCTCTCTTTAAGCACATCAAGGTAAAATGTCAAGGTAATCCTTTTCTTTGTGAAATGTGTAGTCATCGTGTAAGAGACACTACAGCTCTTAATTTGCACTACCGGAGAGTTCACCAAGTAAATCGAAATTATGCTAATGGATGTGCAAAGTGTGGAAATATGTATGATACGAGAAAGGATCTTTTGAGACATAAGTATCAGGATATGTGCAATAACTTTCCAAAACCACATGATTAATGTGAACTTGGGAGATTACAGTATTTTTTTTGCTGTGATGTAAATATATAAGCGGATATAATGATTTAGTAGACAAAAAGTTAAGATGCAGAATTTAATCAGTTTATATTAAATAACTATTCACTGTTATTTTTAAGTTTAAATGTAAAAGGCAGGTGTAAAATTACGACAGTTACTATTGCAAATAAGGTGTAATAATTGCATCAATGTTTTTAGTTTCCCTAGCAAATGTGTAGTAATTTTGGTGGTAGTTAGCCAAATTAAAGAAAAATTTAAATATATATATATATATCCTCAGTTTCAATTAATGTAAAGCAGTTCTGACAACTGATCGTAATTCCTACGTGAAAGAATGGTAATAAGTGGAAAACTCGTGCCAATTATTTTATTAATTTAAATATCCATGTTTCTCCATGAATTTAAGTTTTTTAGGAAACTTTTAAGTTTAAGTAGCATTTGTACATTTGTACGTGGTTTCACTTCCGTCAGTTACACCATATTATTAGAAGTGTTTGTGCATTAGTACAAATCAATTCAATGTAAAACATGGAATAAATATTTCTCTTATAGCAAAACACATGAAGAATTAAATACCTAATATTTCTGTTTAAGTATTATATATTTAGCACTTAAATATTCCCTATTTATTTATTATTCAACTAAATTCCACCAGAAATATTCTAATAGCAACACTATACATACTTGTATACACCATGTATGTTCTAGTACTAGAAACAGAAGCTTCCTCAAAAAAGTACTTAACGTGCTATATGAAAACACAACTATCGTGTTGTTGTATCAGCAACTAATATTATCAGTTAACAAAACAATTTTTACTTTTATTCAGAAGTTTTTCTGGAAGATAAAGTCGGAGTAAATTATTCTCGAGGAGTGTTAAATACTGAATTTCTAAATAATTTTCGAAACTTTCCAAAGTTAAATTTGACTACAAAATAATGGCAAATCTCATAGTTCCTACAATTTCGTTAATTATAATTAGCTACTACCCCAATTGGGTGTTTTTCAAGCATTCAGGACTACGTGTAGTATATTCAAGTGGATTTGGAAGCTTTATAGATCATATAACTTATCATAATGTTCTCAGCATATCACAAAACAAACATACACTATTCTCACGACATGACCTTAACCTCGTTCGATAAAAATACGGGTCCATACAAGGCAGCAATAATCAACGTTTTCTACCTTCCAAAATTGAATAAAACTCATTCCAAAATGGAAAACGTGGACACTGAAAAAGCTGCAGACTGCAGGGGACTACAAGGCTTACATCACTTTTAATAACCCAAAGTACTACATACTTATGAAAAAGAATCCTATCAATCTTATAAATTTCTTTAACCCCGTAATACATTATAAGGTAACTTGTCTATTCACCATTATTCGATCACCAGGTCGTTTTCTGAGTACTCGTGTTTGCAAACTCCATGTAAAATAGATAATTACAGTTCAAAAAAGTAGGTGAAATAAACATAGTAAAGTTTGTAAAATCGAATAGAAAGTTTGCATTATTTATTATTATGTCAAGCTCAAAAGATTTGTATAGCTATTTAATTCTTGAAACAAGACCAGTTTGTTTAAATGCGCGCTGTACATAATATCGTAAATGAAAAGCTTTGTGAGCATTTTATGTTTATTTGAGAAAGATTATCCAACAGACAACAAGCCAGCTTGATCTTAATGTAGCATTGAAAAATGTAGAATGCTATAGTATTATATCATTTTACATTTTTCAATGTTAATATAGTAGGAAAAATGATTCTGAGGACTTAAAATATGCCGGGATTGAAAATAATGATTATTTTTATTTTGAAACAAAAGGTGACATTGATGCTTACTTGGATAATATTGGCAAATACTCACGAATTTAAGAATAGTTTATAAGTAATGGGTTCTAATTAGAAGTTTAATGCAATTAGCAAGGGTAAGGTATGATTACACTACAATACAATATGTACCGTTAGAAAAACAGCGCAGTAATCTGACTTGCAATTGAAATGCAAATTAAACAAGCAATGACCCAAAACCTTCCATTGCATGACAAATAATTCATTGACCTCGTTATTGAATTTTTTTCTGTTTATTTAATATAACAGACTGATATCCATTTCAATACAAGGATATACTTTATCGTTATCATATTTACTCCCAATCTGTCTGGTTTATTTGTATTATATCGGACAAGAAATGTTAAAGGGAGCAGATAGATTCTAAAATCGACTTTTGTATTTATACCAGTATTAGCTTTTACTAAAGGTCTAAATTTTAATTATGGATAATTATATACCCTCGGTTTTATGTAATCGGTTTATAAAAATTTGAAATAACAATACGTAAATGCATCTGAATTGCTTATTGATTGCATTGATGGGTATCATGGAAATGGTAATATTCAAGCTATTATTATTTTAGTCGAGGCCACAAAATTACTAGCCACGAGGGCGTAATTTGCCACTACATCAATTATCAATATATTTTATGCTTCACAGATAAAACAAATATACAGTATATTTCCACACCCCATGGGCGGTATTGGTGTATTGTAAACCGTAGCATTAGAAATCAAACGTTTATTACGCCATGGCACTGATTCGAGGGTGCCTTAACGTTCAATATCTGATTCAAAATTGCATTTCCAGCAGTTTCTTACCATTTCGCATTAAAATTGCAAAGCCTAGTCCATTAGCAGGTCCACTAGTTCATCTCGAAAGAAACCCAAAGTTTTATACAAAACGTATCGGACATGTGCTCTGGAAATTTGTATATATATCTCTAATATATGTTGTAATATTCTCTTTGTTTAGGATATTGTATCTCTTTTTAAATTGGAATAAAAGTGTTCAAACTAATAAAGACGTCACACAATTATTCTACTACTTCTTCATGTATGCAGGTGCTGTTATATTAGCTGCTGAACTGCACTGTGTGAGTAAACATTTACCTGAAATGTGTTTTCTAGTTTGCCAGAGATTCAAGCTTCTCCCTATCCCCATACCGCCTTGGATAAATAAATGGCGAATATTTCGTAAAAATCGAGGACTACCAGATCCTATGGAATGTTTAGTTTATATACTCGCTAGTGGGATAGTTGGAGCGCCATTGATGTTAGCTGGCTTTTCATTTCTAACAAGCTATGATCCTTGGCAATTTATCATTTTTGCCATTTTGGATGCAACTTCTGCTGGTTTTGAAGTACCAAAGTTAATTTACATAAAGTTTATTGCAAAATTTCTGTGTGCACTTTTAGTTTTTCTAGTTGCTAGTCATGCAGTTGCTGTGTATTTATGCACATTGCTAGTTGTGGTAACAACTACATTAGATGGAACTATGTCGTTGTCAAGGCAACTATACTTGCATCCAAATATTGGCGATATTATGATGGGTGGAGAAGGTTGCTGCAGTAAACTGGAGTTTGGAAAGTGTTTAAAGTTATACAAAACTTTACAAATTCTCACTATCATTGCAAATAATTTCAATAAAACTTTTCTAGGGATTATGACTGGAATGGGTGCTATAATTTTTGCATGGCTTTCACTTCTTCTTATTGCAATGTTTGATCAAGTGCCGTTGTTATTGTATGTGGGTTGTGGCCTTGTAGAGATATTTGAAATACTGATTGTGATACTTTTTACAAGTTTGGCTGCAATCCCACATAAAAATGGGATACGATTTAAGTTGTTTTGGAAACAGTGGAAACGTTGCTTAACAAAAAGAGATAGAAGGTTGTTAAAAGCATGTCCATCAATAGGATTTGCATTAGGTTTTGTGAGATACTTTAGTGGAAGGACTGCCATGTCTATACTTGATTTATTTTTAAATTGTGCTGCAACTCTGATTGTATTATATTTATCGATATAAATTGCTTTAAAATTATATTTTAAACTGCAAAGCCAGATGATGAAATTTGGCCCAAAAATAAACATCAAAGAAATCTTTGTGAAAACCCAAATCAATTCAATGTTTAATGCTAGATGTTAGAAAATAACTAAATAAAAAGAAATGCTTTTTCCGTGACTATAAGCGATAATCGACAAATATTTTGTTTTGCAAAATGTATCGGTAATGCAAGGCGATGCTGTTTTGCTGGAATGTTGTTCTAGTTACTTCTATGGAACACACATAAAGCAACATATTTTAAATTAGATTCTTTCAAAACACGTTAATTGCTTTTTTTGCGGAAGCTTCTAGCTGTTGTACTTATGATAGTGTGCATAAAATTATTGCCGGCGTATTACTATTACTCGCTAAACAAAATAGCCAATAGCGTAGAGAGACATTATGAAAAAAAGATTACGAATTCAGTGGTTTCACAATTCACAATTTTAATTACGATAGTACTTAACGTGACGTATTTTTTATTATTTTAACATATTTAGAATTATAAAAATTATTTCTCAAAAATATATATGTGTGTATATTTATCTTTTAACATTTTTGAAAAAAAAATTGTTTAGTTTTACTAAATTTAATCCTAATTTAATATATAAACTAACATTTATTTACTTTGTGTTAACATGTTTACTAGGTACATTGAGCAGCACTAAATATGGCCAACAATTATTTTTAATGGTGTGCACGAATCCTAATAGCAGAAGCATCAAACACTTTCCCCACTTGTTTATGCAATGACAAATGCTTCGTTAGATTCCTTCTTGTAGCAAAAGTCTTTCCACATTTACCACAACCATTAGCATAATCACTTTTTATTTTGTGTACTTTCTGATAGTGTAAATTAAGATCACTAGTGTCCCTTGAACGATTATCACACAATTCACACTTGAAAACTTTTCCATTCACTTCCCGGCTAATATGCTTAAGAAGGGCTTCTTGGTTGGTGGACTCATGGCCACAAAGACATTTGTTATTTTTGTGGATATCGATTTCATGTCGAACTCCAATATTTTCTGTAAACGATTTTTCGTCCGGTATCACCGTCGGAGTTGTTGTCGAGGAAGATGGTACAGTAAGTAGTTGTGGTGGTGGTGCTGGTAGAGATTCTATACTCTTTTCCGACCAAAGTTGAATTGGAGAATATAAAAAGGGTAACGGTGACGGTGGCGATGACTGTGGAGTAGATGGAGTTTGTATTTTGTAGCTAACCCATTCTTCACTGACCATGGTTGATAGACTACTAACCAACTTTTCAGTTGTTTGGATAACCTTATTTAAACATTTTTGCCTTTTGTATGGTTTATTTTCTTTGGCTACTAGCTTATTAACATATTTTAATAAAGTTGACTCAATAATTTGAAGTTCGGTTTTGAATGAACCATCATTACCATTTTTACCAAGAGAACAATGGACTTCATCGTTTTCAACCGCGTTTTTAAAGATTTCGTCACCAATTATAACAGTGCTACTATAAACTTCATCACTTTCTTTAAATTTATCATTATCACTGTTAACAAGACTACAATTAAGATCATCAATTTCCATCGAATTGTTTTGAAAATTGTCAGCAATATTTTCTCGTTCATGGCTGCCTTGGTCCACTTCCACTTTAGTCAAAGTTTTCAAGTTTTCAACTTGTTCACCTAATTGTTGCACTTTCTCCTCTGCGGCTCTCCTTCCACGTCGCTCGATGTCCAAGTCTTCTTTTAATTGATCAATTGTCTGTCTTGAGTTACCTTCCAATTTGTCCACCTGTGACAATATTGTTTTTGCTTGTACAAGTTGGTTTTCTTGTTGGATGATTGTATCATTTGCTGCTTTTAGTTGGATTTCCAGTTTCAAAATTGTTTCCTTCGATTTTTTAAGATCTTCTATAATAAATTGGTAGTCGTTAGCCATTCCAAAGAAAGGCTGCTGAATCTCCGCTATTGGCTTTATAATGTACTTTGGTTTTTCGGAAGCCATGATTTCTAAAATAGAGTAAAAAAATAACAACATTAAAATTTGGAACCAACAATTTTAATTTGAATACTAGTTTTATTATTATTAATCGATAAGTATATATTAATTAAGTATTATATCAGCCTTACGTTTAGAACAAATCACTGGAGTAGTAAACAATAAAAAATTTGTATATTAGTTTGTAAGTAATTCACTAGAATTTAGTTAACTTTAAAACAAGTAAAAATATAAGTTTCACAATAATCAATTTATTATCAATTTAGACTTTTGATGACGACAGGAATACATACAGCTGTATTGCATTGACCTAAATGATAAGTGTGGTCTTTACTTTATGCTTGACAACGATCAACTAACTTGTGGTGGAAAAATACTAAATCCTTGAGTTCGTAAAGAAATGTGTTTTTTTGTGTGTAAAAGTGTGAGTGTATGTATGTACGACCACAGAAGACCTTTTCATGATTCATGTAAATCAAGACTGATAAACGCACACATAAGCACGTCGGCAAGATAGCAAAAGACATTCATAGTCATAAGCACTATCTTTACATTATCCCAATTCCCATACAAATATGTGAACCCCTTTCACATGTGGTGACCCATCTGTATACGTGCATACATACTTATGGATAATTAATACAAAGGGCTTTTATACTGGTTCATTTTATACTAAACATGCTTAGTCACCCGAAGGGGATTTGCGGCGTCATAAAATGTTATAAATAAAATCTGATATTAGCTGCCTTTACATATTTACGATACTAAATTGTAAGATAATAGGGTTTTTGTTTTTTGTTGATGTTTTTGTGGTTCTTCCAGTAAACCAGTAAAATATGTATGATCACAGGACTATCAATATGACCATTGTTTTAGAAAAAAGTTTATAAAAAATACATGTTAAAGTTTGGTATTATTCTAAGGGTTATAATTATCAAGTCGAATTGCTCACCACGACTATTATCAGTTTAACGATAATTTCTTATTAATAACGTTTTACATTTATGAATTCAGTCAAACCATCACGACATGTCATCAAAGAAGTTAAAATTATTTGTACATACTGACTTTATAAAAGAAAAAATAAGGTAATTTTAATTGAGCTAATTAAAGAACTTCACTTAGCGTAATAATATTGTAATCGTAGCATTTAAAATTGTGTATAGAACGGTCACGACAGTTGACTTGTAAACGAAATAGTATTCTCCAACATCAACCCTAAAATCTCGTACACTTTTAAAATATTTTCTCATCAACTTTCTCCTAAAGCTACTTCCTGCTTCTTTATCATCATAGTATAGCCATGCATTCCGTAACTTCAAGGATCCCTCATAAAGAAGCCCTAATTTCCTATACACAGTGAACAGATACAGAATAGCAAACATTGCTGCAAATCCCATGATTCTTGATTGTTGACCTTCAAGTCTAATTACTCCGTACAATGCTAAGGTGGATATAGCCATCGTAGTCGACTTTTGAGCTGGTTGAACCCAAATTCTATAAGAATCTCCGAAAACAACATGAAGTACACGGAAGGAGTTCAAGGTCTTAATAAAGTCATCAGCTTGGCGTAAACGGGGTGATGTGGCGTGATATTTCAAGTTTGGACTGAAAAGAAATTTACAAGTAAATAAACTTTGTGAGTCCAGAGAATTTACATAATATAACTTTTATTCATTGGTTGTCTTACTTTAATTCCTTAAGAAGTTGAATTCCTGCACAAGCATACACATAAATGGGAAATATGTAGAAATAAATATTAGTCCACAGATTGCACCACACCCAACACTGCAGTAACATTAAAGGTGCTCTTAAAACATTCACATGCTTTACTTCAAAACGTACGACGTTTGTACTAAAACTGGTAAAGGGGCGTTTTCAGATTTTAGGGAATAAAGTCTCCAAGCTACAAAAATTATATAAGAAATGTTGAGTATCGTATTTGCTCGTTCGTATAAAATTCGTAAATTACTTTTGCTTTTTGGTTGGACGATAAAGGAATTTTTATGAGAATCATTTATAAAGAGTGTCGGGATGCCCCCACCTAACCATGCAAGGTTTCCTGAAAGATAAAGGTAACGCTTTGTGAGCTTCGAAAACATTTTTGGGAATAATGGTAAACAAATAGAAAAATAAAGAAATTATAATTTTATCCAAGTTTTGGAAAAATGTTTGAATGATACTATGAACGACTATTAGGCTATTGAATTCTTTACTATTCTAAAAAGTGTGGTAAATATTATTAACAAGCACAAAAAGGATAAACATGTATGCATGAAAAATGTTTTCATAAGCAATAAAATGAAAAATTCAATGAAAACTCCTTGTTTGTTATTGATATGTTTACCAAATTCTTTTTCCGTTATAAAATCTTTATATGTTTTTGAAGCCATGAGCCAATCTATGATAAACTTGCATAGCAAATTAGAGAAACAGATAAAAACTTAGAATATGAGATGTAAATGGATACCGAAGCATTTTTGGTCTGCATTATTTCGTATTTTGCAAATGGTGTCTCTTTCTGGTATTTTTTTATTAGTGGAAACACAAAACATTATTCGGGTCAACTAGCAAACAAAAATTAGATCGTCAGCATTAAAATTATACATGTGTGTTTTCATTTATTTTTTCTAGGTAAAATTGTTCCGAGTAAAATATTCAGATATCGAATTATGACGGATTACGATCCATTGCTATATACATTTTTTCAACCCAAGTTTAAACTAATTTTTATTAAACTATTTTTTTTCGATGATGCAGGTTAACCAATCTTTACTTCTGGCCTTGTTATATAGCAATAGGCATCAATAATTGGATCAATAATACTAAAGAGCGATATTTGCATACAATGTGTGACTAATTTCTATATAATCAAGCTGTTAAGTCTAAATAGATAAAGGCTACTCAGAGAGACCCGTTCTTATTTAGAATTTGTTTTTGGAAAGATAAGCACCAGAGTACATTTTCTCAAATGACTCACCAATACCAAGTATATTACTCAAATGTGGAAGTTTGTGCATGTGTAATAAAGCAATGCGTTAGCAAGCACGTATGATTAAGTCAAAAAGTACGAAACAATAATAAATGCCTTTGCCATATACACAATATACTGCTATTGAATTTTCATATACTATCAGAACATCATATACATCATATTTCCAAGAATATTTCTTTACGGCATTAAAAGCAACAAAATTTTTTAATACCAGATATTATTCACAACTGAGTTAAAGATTAGAGGATTAAAGGGAGACTTAAAATGTGTATCCGATTAACCATTAGGTAGTTATTTCAATCATGTTTCCATGGCTATGCAAATAAAACATTTACCTACCCAAATCCTAGTTTAATTTTTGTTGTCAATAAATAAATCTTTGGCGAATAAACTTTCATAGTGCTAAGCTTTAAATTGTTGTTTAATTCCGTGAAATATTTTTTATAAAATTTGTAAAAGAATTTTATATTTACGTTTTGCGCAGAAGTAACCAATTGAATTGATACATAGCAGTCGTCCAAGTGAACATAGTTTTTACTACCAAATTTTCTTGTAAAGTAAAAAGAAAAACATATATTGGTTATTACGTTGCAGGATTACACTAGGCTCACAATGTATGTGAATTCACAATGTATTTAAAGTTGCCATTATATCGCTTTAAATGAAACTACCCAACAAATCTGCAGTTTAGTAAACATTCAAATCACAAATACGTACACATATTACTCTTTGTCCAAATTAAAATATTTTGTGCACCACCTAAAATATAAAAAAACTAATAGTCTGCTGTCGCTACATGCAGATTCAAGAAACCACAATCAAATTCTTTATCTGAATGTACTTTCTACATTGTATTACCTTATACTATGAGTGTACAGTTCAAGGAGCATACTTGGCAAGGATTAGGAAGGTTGATTGTCGGCGGCAGAGAATAGAAACATTGTCATTCTTTAAGCAAGCTACTTTACTCATTTTTGTACACGTGCGGACGGACGCGTTTTATTACCCTGTCCAAAATATAGGTATACCGTCGGCTTGTTTCATTGAGATGAGTATACCAAAATACATGAGTGTAGAAGCATTTTCAGCAGCTGCATTATTATATACTTAACGCTCAGTAAAGTACTATCAACAATAACTTTTATTTGAAGACACCAAAATCTGTGCATTGGGCTATAGAATATTTACGATTGCAGAGTGAAATTGATATTTGGATTGGAGAAAGAAACTATAGAGCTAAAAAATAAGAAAAAAACTTAACAGTTTGGTAGGTTTTCAATTAAGGGTTTAATTAGTGATAATTCATTTGGGGTTGCTAATTAAAAAATAAAATGACCGAGATCAAAGCATGACAAAGTGAAACGGAAATGGAAAACACTAGATTAAGTAAACGAGATGCAATTGTAGAGGGATATACTTTCTATTTGATTCTATAAGTATAATTATTTATGTACATGATAAAGTTATTTTAAATGAAGTTTTATCGGTTAACCCAGCAGTAAAGTGATTGTAGCATTTAAAATCGTGTATAGTATTGTGACCACAGTCGTCTTGTGAACAAAATAGTATTCCCCAACATCAACTCTAAAAACTTGTACACCTCTGATAAATTTTCGCATCCATTTTTTCTTAAAGTTACTCCCTGCATCAGCATTATCATAGTACAACCAAGTATTCTTTAATTTTAGGGATCCTTCATAAAGAAGCCCTAATTTCCGATACACTGTAGCCAAATATAGGATAGCAAATGATGCTGCAAATCCCATGATTCTTGCCTGCCGACCTTCTAGTCTGATTACTCCGTACAGTGCTAGAGTAGATATAGCCATTGTAATCGACTTTTGGGCTGGTTGAACCCAAATTCTGTAGGAATCGATGAAAAGAGCGTGAAGTACCCGAAAGGAGTTTAAGGTCTCAATAAACTCATTAGTTTGTCGGAGGTGTGGTGATGTGATAAAGTCTTTGAAGTTTGGGCTGTAATAAACAAAACAATTTAAAATATTTTGATTTTGATTGGTTAAGTTATTTTTTATAATTAGAATTACTTCAATTCCTTAAGAAGTCGAATTCCAGCACAAGCATACACGTAAATTGGAAATATATAGAAGTATATATTTGTCCAGAGATTGTACCACACCCAACACTGCAGTAAAATCAAGGGTGCTCTTAAAAGTTTGAAATGTTTAACGTCTGAACTGATCAATGACGTGAAGAAATGCGGTGTTTCTGGTTTTTTACGCATTAACAGAAAGTTTTGTAGAAATATTAAATTTCCGAAAATAAATAGTATCGTCAAGAATGTATTGCATTTCAAAACAAAACTCTTATTATGTTTTTTCTTAAAACGAAAACAGCGATACTTGCTATACTTTGATATTCTTGATGAATGGACAACTTCATCTGTCTTCTGATATTTAACTAAAATATCTTGAAAGAATTTCATGTAAGCGGAAACAAAATACGGTGTCACATCACCTTTCATCTCAGACTGAAAGTCGAGAACAACGGAAACTGTGTAGCAGGTCAGAACGTAAGAAGTTTGAACTAAAACTGCTAAAGGAGCGTTTTCTGATTTAAGGGAAAGGAGTCGCCAAGCTACAAAAATGATGTTGGATATGTTGAGCATAGTATTTAGTCGTTCGTATAAAAGTCGCCATCGATTTTGGCTTTTTGGTTGGACTATAAACGATTTTTGATGAGCGTCGTTTATAAATAGTGACGGCACACCACCGCCTAACCAAGCGAGATTTCCGGAGAGGTACAGGTAACGTTTTGTCAGCTTAGAAAGCATTTTTAAAGCTAAATTTGCTAGATTTTCGAGAAAAAAGGAAGTGTTCTTCTGTCCCAGGTTGCGCGAAGAATGCTAGAAGTAAAGTCGAAAGAATAATAGAAATGAGATTCATAATTTATGTTTTAAAAGGGGGATAAATGGGTTTAACAAGCAAACATAAAAGCTGGTAAAATATACCAGTGAAATAAATTGACATAGCTGCAAAATTAAAAATTAATTATTGTTCATAACAAAAGGCGAAAAGGGTGAAAAGGCTAAACGCTAAGGAAGTTACATGCATGACGAAATGTTACTCACTTAAATGTATAATATGCCAAGAATGTAGATCAAATTATAATGTAAAAATATTACAAGTTTTTTCCATAAACCTAATCAGTTTATTATTAATTTAAACCAGTTAGAAAGAACACGGAAATAATGCTCGTAAGTCCTGCCTAGCTTTGTAATATGAAATATTCTGAAGTTATACTAGATTTTGTCAGTAATATTTTATGATTCATTCGTTTTAGCCAAATTGTTTTTACTGTTATAAAATCTTGATATGTTTATCGAAGATAATGGTAGATCAGACTTACAACTAAGTAAATAATGACCCAAACAATTAAATTCATACGAATTCGAAAATATCAAATAAATAAGAGGCGGGGCATTTTCTTAAAGGTATTCTTTTTTGATACTTCAGACGGACGGCTTTAGTTTAAATAAGAGTTAATTTATATGTTAAATGGGATTTTTCTATGGAGTACTACATATGTGGTATGTATCAAAATGAGAAAAACCTCCAAGACCACCGATAAAATAACAAGTCCGCATTCTCATGTCACGTCATATAAAAATCTAAATGCATCTTTATGGTACCATGAAATTCGGCAAAAATAACCTTCTGAGAAGGCAAATCCGGAAATTCAATAGACATGTTTTCAATCCAGCTCAAAATTGCTTTATCAATTCAATTGAATGAGGGATAAAAAATATATTATCTAAAGTTTATTTTGTGTTGAATTTCTAAATATATATGCTTATAATATATATGCATAGATAATTCACTGTAAATATTTGCATTACTTTCTCAGTCTGAATTTTTTAGAGGTTTTGGCTACTCAAGGATATTAATATTTTACAGCGCTTTAAAAGAAAGTATGTAACACCGTGGCATTTCCTAACTGATACTAGCCAAGTATAACGTATTACTTTTACTATGGCCTGTTAGCACAGTCAAACATTATAAATATATTATATGCCTTTTTCCTCATTTTGAACTACCAATATTTTAAAACTGAATATAATAAAATCTAGAGCCTCGATTTGGTAAAAACAACTAGATCTTGGCTAAATGTGCACTATTTATATCAAGATCAAAAACGATTCTGATATATAATCTAACTCATAACAAACAAAAAACAGCATTCTAACTTATTGACAAAACTGAAAGTTTGGTAAACTGCAAAACATGTATTTCAGAATGTAAATAATAATTTATGAAAGCCCGGTTCCTAATAACATGCATAATCGTTTATTTTTAATATCAAAAACAGTTGAACAAGCGCTGACAGTCATATTGAACAAAGGACAAACTTAAGGTCAAATAAATACTTATATGGTTTTTTGTTATTTCCATATTGTTTGCTTGTCAACTTACTTACATCATCGCTTACGTTCCACAAAACATGTCAACATTTGACTCCAAAATTTCCATGTAAATGTATTATTTATTTCATAATGAACCAATGTATAATGTTTTATTGATTATCCCGGTAACAATTAGAAACTCAAAGCTGTTTAAAATATTACTACTGCATGACGTCTTTTTGTGTTAAAAATAAAATGTATTTTGCAAAGAAACGTATTTCCTTTCATCTGGTGTTTTCTGTCTCTTTTTGCGTTCTTAACAATTGTACTGCTTTACTCAGTGTAAAGCTCGTTCATAATAGAGAGCTAGAGTAGTGTTAATTTTAATTACATCAAAAGTTCATAGCATTGGAAAATAAGTAAAGTGAAAAGGCAGATGGTCGGTTTTGTTTGTTTTCCAGTTATGATATCGTATCATGTTGATAAAACATCAACTTGATGTTAATGTAATCAGTAATCAGCACAAAAATGTTGCGTTGAAAGGCTGACATATGTGTGTTTACCATAACCCAGCTTATCAAAAATTATATAAATAACGTATTTCATAATGGATCATGTATTATATTGAAGCTGAATGCAATTATAACAAAATAGAAGTATATACATGATTAAGAGACCAATGCACTTTGCTACTTGATGCGTGAATGCAATTGAGTGAAGTTGATGTAATCCGTAAAGCATACTCCAGACTAGACAAGTCGAGAAGCATAACCGTGACCACATTCAGTATGGCTACATGTAAAATGAAAAGCAAGTGTAAATAATGTAGAGTTCATTCAAGTTGTATGATAACATGTCATGCGTAAATAAGACGTAAAGTGGAAATAAATTCAAATTCAAATTTTATTAAGCCCCAAATAATGTATTTTTATTTGAATTTGGTCAGTTGTTAGTCGGCAGTCTTTTAATAAGCAACGTTCGTTTTTTAGTCCAGACATGGCAGAAAAATCTGAAAAACAATTTAGTGATTTTGAAGATGAAGGACTTTTACCGATTATGGATATGCTCAACTTCAAAATAGCCAGGCTGGACGAAGGAGAAATTGGCTTTCGCGATGAAGACAAACTTTACATTACACCAGACGAGAAATATTATGCTGAGGAATACTGTCGCTTAAATGAGCTAGTGGATCAGTGGAAATCTCGTTGTGAAGCTAAAGGAAAAAAGGTAGCTGAATTGGAGAAAAAAGTTCAACGACTGGAAAAGGAGAACGATCAGTTGAAAAAGAAGACTGTGAATTTAAAAGAGGTTGAGTCGATTATGCAGGAACAACAACATGTTTTGGAAGCAATTGAAGGAAAGTATAAAAAAGCTGAAGAAGATTTTAGAAATAAATTGGCTGAGGAGAAATGTGCAATTGAGCGGAAGGAAAAGATAATACTAGTCCTGGAGACAAAGTTAAGAGACGCTAAGAAGAAAAATCAGAATACCGAGCAAAAGATGAAGGATTTGAGTGATTTTTTGCTCAAATGCAATCATAGCTTGGAGGAAAATATCAACTCGCTTGTAAATGAGTTTAGTTTGACAGCCAGTGACCCTGAAACTTCTGATAATGCTTTGGGAATCGGTGATGATGATGACCATGACGATGAGCTGGTTCATTTAAAACTCAAGAGAAATTTATGCAAGTTATCAGCAGTGGTTCGAAAGACGTTTACGGAGATATTAGCAATGGGAAATGAGAATAATGGGAGGTATTTAAGTTCTTGGCGTATTTTTTTTTACTGATTGGAATCAATTTTTCAATATGTTCTTTTAAAAATATCTAGATTTTTTACAATGTTTGTTTTATTTTTGAACAAAGCATCAGTATAACGGAAAAGGGGAACGGGAAAACCTCTAATGTTGACACGTGCCAAAATCAACAACTATGCGAACCTTATGAAAATGATGATCAGTACCATCCAGTTTGCTCTCCAGTTACTCCGGAGCAGTGTTCTGGTTCGGATTCTTAGATGAATTAAAAGTACTTAAGAGCAGACCTAATGAAATAAATAATCGACCTTTTTATTTGGATGTTTGTATATTTTTCTGGAAAAACCTAGCTGGTTAAAAGGATAAAATAAAATCCATTCGTATTTGTACACCAATCTATATAAACATTCCCCTTACACAAATTTAAGATTAGGTTACATTACACATTTTTGTATGCGGTGTATACATCTTTGCAATCTGCAATCTATATTTTGATGTACGTCTTAAATTTCCTGTCTTATTAAAGTTAACTTGATGATTTCTTTCTATTTGACTTTTGTCTATACAATTATTGTATGATTTTTACCATTTTACCATAAATATAACCAAAATGAAGACCGAACACGTTATATTTACATACATATTGGGAACCTAAAAAACAAGTTTATTTGAGTACTCCGACAGCTTAAGAGAAATGGTGCAAATATTTTGCTTAGAAAATATTTATGATTGTCCAAATAGTATTGAAGTATTGTTGGTTATAAAAAATACAGGAACCGTTCGACGATCATATAGATATTTTCAATTTAAAAGAGTTATTGGCATTTTATACCTTGCTTTATTAGTCACGAAACATATCAAAACTTATTACACCATAACGCCAATTGTATATTTATATCGCGGATATTGATTATACATTTTCTAGTGATATGTATACTATCTCTACAAACTTTAATAATTGATATTTGTAATACACAATATATATTTGTAATAAACATTCAAAACACAAGTACATATACTTTTTTCGACAAAATTAAAATGTTTTGCATATCAATAAAACAATACACTAAAAAGCCAATGGCAGTAAATGCAAATACAAGCAATCACATTACCTTCAAATCACACTTCTGAATAAACTTTGACTTTAAATTGTTTTTTATAAATACAGTCGTTTTAAATAAAAGGTTAACTTACATATTTACTATCTGTGTGTTCAGTTAAAGCGACATGCTTGGTAAAAGATAAGGATTATGACCAGAGGCAGATAATAGAAGCGTTATCATTCTTTAAAAAAGCAACCTTTGCCCAAAATAAAAGTATAATCTGGGCTGTTTTTAATTAAGATATTAATAGCTTAAGAATCGCTAAGTTTCTAAACAAACTTATTTGCATTTTAACATTAGTTCAGCTCAGGAGATAATGCTTTCGATATTTGTAGCAAAGTACCCTAAAAATTAGCGGATCAGAATACGCGTATTGCACTTTCCAATATTTACGACAGTAGAATGAAATTGATATTTGGATTGGAAAGATAAGTTAGTGGAATACAAATTTGAATTTTAAATGAAACGGTAATCAAAAACCAATTTGGACTAGTTGATGTGATTAGCTAAAAATGGAAGGTACAACAGTAATCGAGATGAAATGGCAGAGTGGTATGTCCTTTACTTAATTATATAAATTTACAAACTTGCAAATATACAGTCAAAATAAAAGTCCTCACTTAATATATTAATAAAGTGATTGTAGCATTTAAAATCGTATGTAAAATTGTAGACACAGTCGTCTTTTTAACAAAATAGTATTCCCCGACGTCAACCCTAAAAACTCGTACGCTTCGGATAAATTTTCGCATCCATTTTTTCTTAAATTTAGTCCCTGCTTCATGATAATCATAATGGAGACAATTATTTCTTAATTTTAAGGATCCCTCATAAAAAAGCCCCAATTTCCGATATACAGCAGCCAGATAGAGGATAGCAAACATTGCAGCAAATCCCATGAACCTTCCCTGCCGACCATCTAGTCTAATTACTCCGTACAGTGCTAAGGTCGATATAACCATGGTGATAAACTTATGGTTTGGTTGAACCCATATTCTGTAAGAATTCTCAAAAACAGCATGAAGTACCCGGAACGAGCATAACGTCTGAATGAATATAGTCGTCTGCCGAAATTGGGGTGATGTGATATACTCTTTGAGGGTTGGGCTGTAATGAAGAAACAGTTAATATTTTTCTTTTAAATAGATATGTTACCTTTGTTATTAGAATTACTTCAATTCCTTAAGAAGTCGAATTCCAGCACAAGCATACACATAAATTGGAAATATGTAAAAGTATATGTTTGTCCAGAGATTGTTCCAAACCCAACACTGCAGCAACATTAACGGTGCTCTTAAGACCTCCACATACTTTAATTCGGAATTAATCAATGACGTGAAAAAATGTGGTGTTTCCGGGTATATACGCATTAGCAGAAAGTTTTCTAGAAATATTAGATTTCCGACAATAAAGAGTATTGTCAAGAATGTATTGCATTTTAAAACGAAGCTTTTATTTTTCCTTTTCCGTAAACGAAGACGTAATGAATTGTATTTGGCTTGAATATCTTGAAGAAATTTCAAAACGGGAATTCGTTTATTTCTTTGCCTTAATTTAAGACCACGAGGAACCTTTTTACAAGTTGAAGGGCCTGTCAAGCTGTAGCTGATCTGAATATCTTGAAAGAATTTAATGTAATCGGAAACAAAATATGGGGTAACATCACCTTTCAACTCTGACTGAAAGTCCAGAACAACGGAAACTGTGTAGCAGGTCAGAACGTAGGATGTTTGTACTAAAACTGCTAAAGATGCGTTTTGAGATTTTAGGGAATAAAGTCTCCAAGCTACAAAAATTATATAAGAAATGTTGAGTAACTTATTTACTCGTTCATATAAAAGACGTAAACGATTTTTGCTTTTTGGTTGAACTGTAAAAGAGTTTTTATGAGTGTCATTTACTAAACGTGATGACACACCACCACCTAAACAAGCGAGATTTCCGGCCATGTAAATGTAACTTTTCGTCAGCGTAGAAAGCATTTTTTAAACTAAATTTGCTTGAATTTTGAGGGAAAGGGGAATACTTTGCTGTTCCAAGGTCCCGAAGGAATGCTTATAGTAAGGTAGAAAGTATAACGGAAGTGAAAATATTCAAGAATATTTTAAAAGAGTGTAAAATACACCTGTGAAAGGGTGTAAAATAAACCGATCAACTAAATCGACATAATGGTTTTATACGAAAATGTTTATACTTCAGAACAATAAGGGAAAATGATAAATGTTAATAGATTCATAAGCCCTACGAAACGTCACTTAAATGTATAATATGCCAGGCATAGTACGTAGATTACTTGATAATTTTAAGGCAATAACTGATAAATTAGGTATTTTGACCTGTTGGAACGTATAAACCATATTGATAATCCCCGCATAACTTTGTGGTATGAAATATTTCGAAGTGATGAGGTTTTCCTTAAAGAGATTTTTAGCCAAATTGGCATTCTTTTGTCGTTATAAAATCATGATCATGGGAGGAAACCACAAAAAGGGAGTTATGGCAATAGTAGCTGAAAGTTGCTAAGTAAATTATGAGAACGTCAATAAAAATCATACAACTTCGAAAATTACCCATGCATAAATGTCGTGGCATTTTTCTTCAATGTAATCGGTTTTTTGATATTTCAGACGGCTTAAGTTGTCTTGTAACTTCAACTGTATGTCAAATGGAATTTTTAATGCTTTCTCACATATATAAATATTTTAAATTGAGAAAATATTTAAGGCTGGTTGTTAAAAAAATCAAATCGTGCTTCTAATGTCAAAACATTAATATTGAAATGCATCCTGGCACCAAGAAATTCAGCAAAACTAACCTTCCGAATAATAAAATCCAGTAACTTGATTGACATGTTTTCAACACAACTCAAAATTGACTTCTCAATTCCATTGGAAGCAGGAACCGAAGGATTGAAACCATTCTCTAAATCTTATTAAAATTAAATGGGCGTTACAATTCTGAACAAATCAACTGTACACATCAAATTTACAGTGAAAAAAAGTTTCTACGTTAGATTTTCTAAAACCACATTGTCAACATTCTACGTCGACATTGTCAAAACGCGTGGGTCGCAATTCTCAAATTCGTAGTCGACATTGTCAAATTCCGGTTAAAGAAAGATATAGGAAAGGGTCCGGTACCGGATATGTGTAATATAACAATTGAAAGCCCTTGACTCATATGTGAGAAAGTTAGTTAGAGATTTTTTCAAATGACTCGGAATTCCCCAAATATGCTTGGCAAGTATAGCGTATTAATTAAGAAATGGTGTTTGTAAACCTGTTAGCACAACCAAAGAAAACAAATATAAATTGTATGTTTTTGTCCTGTCATCTAGCTACCCACTAGACCTTGAACATGGGCAAAATAAAGTGCATCAATTTGGTAAAAACAATTCATATACCTTGGCTAAATGTTCGCTATTTTATTTGGAACAAGACTATACAAAAACAACGTACTAACGTATTCACAAAACAGAAGTTTGGGTAAAGTATAAAGCATGATGTTAATAATAATTTATGAAAACTCCATTTCGTACTAAAAGGTATAGTTGTTCAATTCTAATTTAAAAAACAGCTAAACAAGCATTGCCAGTAATAATAAACAAAGTACAAATTTAAGGGTAAGTAATCATAACGATCTGATTTTTAAAGGGGAGATTTAGTTAAATAAAAAGGAAAGCACCACTAACTTCTTCTTGTTCAATTCAATTTTTTCAGTTCGTTTACTTGTTAGACTTAAAAGCATCTTTCATTTTACACTTAAACAAGTGCGGTGCTTGGAAGCAAAGTTGAACGTAGCAAAGTTGGTTTATTTATTTGGTTTAATTTTAATTATTTGAGTGTCGAAGTGCCAGTGCAATAAGTATATGTTCATATGCATTTATGCTAGATAATCATTTACTACCAAGTTTAATATAATCTCATTAAACCGAGGATGTTTTATGCTATCAGATAAAGATTGGACATTTATTGGCAGAGTTAAATTAAATTGTACTAACGTGGTAACGATTAGTTAATTATAAGTAATATTTTTCATTACTATAATTACGGGTAACAATGGACATCATGAGACATAGCCTAACATTATTAATTTTACCCTGTCCATATAATCTACTATAAAAAGGTACTAAAAAGAACAGATTATGTTCAGCAAAAGAAAGAATTATCGAAAACTGTTACCAATTAATTAATGTTTTTTTATTAATATCAATTTTTGTATGATTACGCATGTGATCTATTCCATATACTATCTGATTAGGATATTTGATCTTGCAAGTATTTTTCAACCGGCATATAACATGCACACAATTTACTATATGTATGATTTAAATATCAGTTGAAATATTCCTTAAAAAATTATTTTCAAACATACTTGAAAAAGATGTTTTTGAAAATAATCGAACTACATTATCAAGTTCAATAGGATCAAAAGTTTATAAAAATTGACACCTTTATATGCTGTCCGATTTAATTTTTTGTTGGATTTGTTATGTAATTAAGACCAAAAAAAAGAATCAAACATTTTATTTCGGTATAAATTTAGCAGTTTAGTAATTTGTTAAGTTATAGATATTGATAGTATGATATACACAGCACATATACTGTGCATACATACATTATGTACATTATCTATCAGTTATGCAATATGATATTGCTTTCTATAATTTACTTTTTAAACAAACTTTTTAACAAACAAGTTTTTATAATTAACCGTGCCACGTATACAATATAGAACCATGTCAAATAAAACCAATTGACTAAAGTTGACGACCAGTAAAAAAACAATGTGAGCAAAAACACAACACTTTCTACTACAAATAATGCAATGCAAGAAATGCCAACTTGCGACCGCAAGTCAATTAATTGCGGCATAACTAACTTATTAAGGCGAACAACATTCGTAGATCTAAGACCTTCATGCTGATTATATTCTTGATTTTCTAATTCCTTGAACTTTTTGAATTCCCCACTTTCTATCCATTTTTGAAACATAAAATTAAATTTCTTCGACATATAACCTGAGTTTCTAACGCCTACTATCCAAAAACTAGCTAATTCTATAGCGGGTTGTGTAGTACAAGCAAATTTTTCGTTTACGAGTACGTAATCATGGTTAACAAAGTTTGTGAAAAATTTATGATCTTCAAATGCACCATTAACAGTCAATTTATTTTCCGCCATTATTTCGACCATTTTTGAAACATTTTCAGATTCTAACTTGTCATCAGAAATTAAATCTTCTATATCGCGACCCTCCAGTAAACTCAATGTTTTAAGCTTAGAATTATAAGCTTGTTTAGGGAAAACACTATTAAAAATTAGTACCAAAATGAATTTGTTAGGCACCCACATTTTAAACTTTGATTCGATAAACCAGGCAACAGAGTTTGGAAGGTCGTTAAGCCTGCATGGGAGTTCTATTTATATCCACAGGAGACGAGGACCAACGCCAAAATTCTTCATCGTTTTTGTATACCGTCAACGTTAACTCGCATTTTTCACGTTTTTTAAAAATCAATTCCGAGG
>JAQFZG010000393.1:0-34665 GCA_034695465.1 Entomobrya nicoleti | reverse complement strand
TTTTTTCAGAAGTCTGAAAATGATCTAGTATTTGAAGAGGACCACGACATTGTATTACCTAAGCACCTAATTATAACGGGGAAATCTTCTGCTACGCTCTTGTCGCCGCCGTCACAAACGAACCGCAGAGGAAAACCGAGCAGTAGTAGCAGCAGCAGTAGTAGAGCAAATAATTCCTCATCTTCGAAAGACGACAAAAGTAATAATAGCAGAAGATTTAGTTGGGACCTTCTAAATGATCAACATCGTCATTCGTCGTCAGCGGGGTCGACAGGTGACAGCAGCAGAAGATTATACGTCGCGGCTACAAAGCCCCAAGATTCTTTCAGTGGGAGACATACGGGAAGCTTACCTCAATCCACTTATTTGACTGATGACTTGTCAAGGAAAAGGGTAGCTCGGGTATCGGAAACAGATGACGAGGATCTCATTAATTCAGGCGATGATGCTGGGGGATCAGGCTTGCCACCTGATTTTGTTATTCCACACGGTGGACATGAAATACCGTTGCCTGGACCGGGAAGGGGAGATTCTAGCTTTGAGAAACGTAAGACAAATATAAACCGGAAGTTGACGTTTAGAAGAACCGGATGTTTCTAAAGACGATAATTTGTTAAACTATTTATGTTCCTGGTTGAGTTTGTGCATTTATGTGGAATTTTATATTTTTTCAGGGTATTACCGTGTCACCCTTACAATTGGAAAGAGTTGGAGCCCAGCTTTGGAAACGAGAAGTTCTTCAGCGTTTAAAATATATGAGTCGGAACTACAAAGGGAAATTACACAAGTGATGAGTATGGATGCGGAGCATATTCATGTCGTCAGATTTATGTGAGTTTAATAATATTTTTGTGTTAAAATATTTTATTTTATTTTTAGATGATAATATTTTTTTAACGTTTATTTGTTTTTTTGTAGAAATATCAACGATCCGGTATTCGTTCGCTGTGAATTTGACTTGGGAGTTACGGGAACACCTAAAGAACAAGTACAGGAAGAGTTCTTGACGTATTTGGATGTGGGAAGTATTGGACAGTTGAGAGTACGAAGGGATGGATTTACTGTTAGAGATGTTGGAGGTAAAAAATGCACCTTTCCAACTTTTACATTATCGGTTTACTAGTGTCCTGTTGTAACATTTTACACATATGTGAACATTTCTTGTAGGCAAATCAACGTATATTAACTTTTAGAAAGTGTTTATCAAATTTATCAAAATCAAAGGGTTATATGACGGCTACACACGTTACGTACCGTATTAGAAGTACTTCATTGCATATTAGAATTCCTCCACAACAAGTTGGACACATTATATTCTGTTTAAGTATTCCATTGTTGCAGGCAGAAGTCAAATGTATCTGAGTGGCTAATGAACTATTCGTATTAATTTAAACTACTTAAATGGCGTGGAAACAAATAACTTTTTTCTTATAATAAAAATTGTCCGCACTTGTACAGCTTATTATGTTGTCTCACTGCGTTTAAACTCTGTTGCACACTATATAATTTATTAAAATTGTAAAATATTTACATTCAAAGCCACAATGTTATAAGTAGCAAATGGTATAGGAAGTAATGTTACATTTAGCTTTGTTTTGGCATGGTAATTATATTATCATTTCCCACTTTTTTTTGTATAGCTCCACCAGCAGCTTGTCCTCACGACCATCTTGAATGTGAATCCGGTAAATGCGTTCCACTCTCCAAAAGATGTGATGGAATTGATGATTGTGGTGACAATAGCGATGAAGGAGGTTGCCCGAGTAAGTTCATTTTATTTACGTACAAATTTTAAGTTTTTTTCAAGTTTATTTAAATAAATTGCAGCATAAAAAGTTCACTGCTTGATTTTTTAGTTTTGTTTGCAGGAATAAATGATAAGAACATTTATTTAAAATGGCAGGTGATTATCGCAATTTGTTGTAGTTTACCTGGCTTGCTATTCCATCGAGAACAAAAAATTGTCATCTTTTAGGTTTCTTGACAAAAAGCCAGAGAGAAAAGACGTATATTTTCGTGGCTACATGCAATCACGATCTTTTCCCATTTGTTTTTATAAGAGCAGAACAGGTGTAGGTACAAAAAACCATGTAAACATGAGTTCATGAGTAGCAAGAGTATGTTACGACTTTTGGTGTGTTTTTGTGCGATATGAGCATACATGATGCTACCAAAGTAAATCCTATTGGATGAATAGTACCAAAGACAAAAAATTGATGATGTTTTTATGGATGGAACGTGTCCACCATTTCTAATGACATTGAAATAAGCTGTTTGTCTGGAAAAGAAGATGGAGAGAAAGTGAGGAAAACGAGAATGAATGTGAATGAAATGCATGCAGAGTGAGTGTGTACACACATAATTTAATGTGATATGGTGAAAATGATGAAGGAAAAGGGGGAAAATGAAATTGACTTGATGATTTCTATTCCAAATGAGTCCCAAGTGTATATCTTCATTTTTGACATGAGCATGAGAGTCAATCGAGAGGACAACGGAACTCAGAACTAAATTGACTATAACGTACAGTATGATAGCGTGCTTGTGTTTGGCTATATGACTGTACTGTAATTTGGCAAGTTCAGCAATGAGTAAAAGTAAATTATATCATCAGCATTAACAAAGTGTGATGATGATCGGAACGAAAAGTGACAAAATTACTTTTTCATTGATGATGATAAATTGTCAAGTAATTTTTCCGTTGAATTGAATGAGTTGTTGCCTTATCAACCATGAGAATATGGGAAAGTTTTTAAAATTGTATGTATTTCAATTGAAACTCGAGGTTAGACTTCTAGATTTTGGTGGCAATGCAACTTGATTGTAAATACCTTGAAAACTTTATGAGTTTTGAAAATTATTTGATTGATTGTACTCTCAGATTTTTATTACGAATAGATGGAAAAAATTGTTACTGCATTATTATTGTAACAGAGCTTTACATTGAGTATGATAGAGATCACGGGATATCTACGTTGAAACACGCAAGATTTTTTTTTCTGAAGATTTTCCTCCTGGGAAAGTTTTATTTTTTAGTTAAATAATCCTGCCCATAAATCAGCAAATCACCGGTGCACTTTTTTACAGTTAACCGTATAAACCTTGATTTCATGATAGATTTGTTTGATAGCATATTTGTACTTTCTCTCGTGTCGTATGATATTGAATTGGATATTACGCGTTAGATATTGGGGCAAAGACACAGAAAAGAAATATTTCAGGTTATTTGAATTCAAAAAGAATTATATTACCCAAGTGCATCTATGAAAACTTCAAAAATGCTGATGTAATTTTTTTAAACAGCTTCCAATTATTAAAAGTAGCTTATTATCCTGAATTTATATATCTAATGCACAAATATCATACCATGTAAACCAATGTAATATGTTAACTGTATTTAATCGACAATGGTGCTATAGTAGGATTTTATCATATTCGTTGATTAGGATAGGATTTATGAGCAAAAAATTATATACATTTTTTTGCTTCGAGCATCCTAATGTTTCATGTGTAGAAAACTCCGTCGTCATTTTCACCATATTTGTAAGGAAAACCACGAAGTTTGCTCGTTATACCATACTATCGCAATCTAAATATTTGCTTTGATATACAGTGAAACCTATATAACGGCTAATGCATTAAAATGGCATTACCTTCGTCTAAAAATTTGCTAAAATTAGTTTGCAACAAAAGTGATCAATCTGTTAAATACACTGCAACTAATCTACATCATGCTTGATCTGCTACATTATACGTTTACAACTTTATTTGCTGGAATGTATTTTTGTTGCGACGACAATAATATCTTCGTTAACAAAAATTCAGATCTTGGGATTTAAAATATTTAACGGCGTTATCATCATATGTATTTATTTTAGACAACTCAACTTCCAGGTTAGGATACGTTCCAATTTCCTTTGTTCATCTGTTACAAGCAGGTTTCACTGTATACTAACGATCTTGCACTGAAAACCAAACATTTCAGTCCTATCCAACTTTTGCAATAAGCTAATTATGACAAATCTATTTATTTGCCCAGAGAGATAGCGAGTACATAACTTAATTTTTGTGTTAGACCAGATGGTGAACTATGAATTGAACTTGAAGCCATGTCTCAATCCTTAGGATTCCAGACAAGATATTTTTGTATACAAAAAAAATATCCTCATGAAACGTAGCTATGATTTATATGCATGTCACGCCACAAGCTAAACACAACAAAACTGAAAAACTTAAAAAATAACTAGGCATAATGCACCAAACCGTTTGACTTGACACAGACTTAAAAAATATGCATAAATGAGACATGCAAGATGCATGTTACTAATTTGATCTGATAACGAAAAACGAAACAAATCGGAGTCAACAAGGATGATGCATAACGATTATGATGATTCGCATAAACCAGTCATCATCTCATGAATTTTCCCCAAGTCCCAAAGACGAAAAAAAAATCTCTTCTTGTTTAAAAAATGGAATATGGGGAAAAAAGCTAATAATAATTTATTGATTTTTAGTCTGGTACACACACGCTCATTATTTTTCCTTCTTTGGATTGCATTTTTTCGCTATTTTGTTCTGCTCTATTCATCTGTTCTTCTGCTACGCAATAAGCTATGTAAGGTATTTATTATGATTCAATACAAATCAAAGCAAAAATGCATGACTCTATTTTTTGATCTTTTCAAACTTTTGTAGAAAAAATATGACAGAATTGCATGATATTTTATTTATGATGATGATACATTTTATATGATAAGCAAGCAAGTAAATAAATTTTTAGTGTTATGACATGATGTATAATAATTCTTTATTGCTCAACTTTTTTTTGTTACGATGAGCTTCTTGACTGCAATTCAAGTAGAAAAGATAAAGAGAAAGCATTTTTACTATTATCAAAAGTTATCTGTTGTACCTCTGAACAATAAGGTATTCAAGTGCACAGCTACAATTTGCTTTTCCGCGTTAACGCCGTAAACTGTAACGGTAATAAAAAAATTGTAGAAAACTTCAAATAAAGCAATTAGTGATATATTTAGTTTGCCTGCATGCATGTGCATAAGCTGCCATATCGTACATATCGACAAATCTTTTAATTTTAGTAAAAAAAAAACAGGTAAAATATATACCGTATGCATTTGAATGTTAGCCCTGACTTAAATATATTTGTATGCATTTTGAGTATTCACGAATTTCATATAAGCTTTTTAATTAAAGGTCGTGCTAAAATTTAGAAGCATACGGTAATTTATATTTTTATATATATATACGCATGTTATATTGATGCAAGAAGTCTCTTCGGTTTATCTGCTAGAATACTTTTGTTCTTAGAATTATTTTTTTGCAATGCATGTGACGCAAAAACTATTTATCATTTAGACTTCGTCGTAACATCTCCTCCAACAACTTCTGCTCCACCGGTAATCATTACAACAACATCCCCACCCCCACGACAACCCCCACCTTCCTCATCTCTCAATCACACCATCACCCATCCCTCGTCCACCGGAATCCGACTGGAAGAAGTGGAAAATCGCGTCCCAGTTCCAATTCCAACGGTTCGTGACGGTTGCCGGGCAGATGACCAAGTTCGATGTTCCGATGGCTCAGAAATATATATATGGTTAATCACCTGGAAAAATTATATATTTATTTTCCTTTTCTCTCTCTCACTCTCTTTACATTTATTTTTTTTTGCCAAGAAGGAGTCAAAGAATTGATTTTTTTTCTCTTTATTTTCTCATGAAAAAACATTCTACTTTGCTGATCCTGTTTACTATCGATACGGCTTCCTATTCAATTTTTTCGCTGCTGCTGCTGATCTACTGCTACCGCTGTCGCTGTTATAGCTCGGATGAAATTTGCGATGGAATAAAAAATTGTCCGGGTGGTGAAGATGAGGACCCTAGAAAATGTCCGGGTATACCTTTCATATTTGCTTTTCTATTTATTTATTTCAATTTATTTGATTTTTTTCAGCGAAGCATGTTTATTTATTTTTACTCTGAAAGTATATTTTGCTGCTGTTGTTGTTATTTCGCGTATTTGCATGTCTGTTCGACTATTATTCAAAAAATATTTGCATGAAATCTCAACAAAGTAAAGTTGATGTATTCACAGAAGAATGGTAGAAAAAGCTGGAATGCTCATTTAATGATGTAGGGATATGTCCATGTCGTGCATGCTAAACTATTGGATTTTTTTATGCTGTGGCACTGGAAATGAAATCTGTTTTGGTGGAGGTCGGTCAACAGATGCGTCGTGTCTGCTTTTCTAATTTGCATGATTGCCTTTTGTATATTGTAAAAAAAAGGGTTAAACGCTGCAACTGCAAATGAATCTGCAATTGTAATTTGCACTAAATTCCTGGGCACTGACCTGGGAATAAATAAATGGATCATCATCACAGTCAAAATTTATTTTTAGTTTGCTTTTAAGTGCCCAATAAAAATACTTACATTTTAACAATTAGATGCTATCTAAATTCAAACAGCAAAAACAATTATTTTGGTAAAAATGGTCAACAACAAAGTAATATTCTAGAACCTGGTTTCTTAGCCAAGTTAACACAAAGCTTGATTAATGATTGATAGTGAATAAATCAAACGTCTCCAAAGATACAGACTTACAATTAGGTTTAAACATTGAAACTTCAAAGTAAACCACTTCTCATGAAAACCGGAAAATTTAGTCGCTCACTTTTACAATGACATTTTCAAAAACCTAACAATTAATTTAAAAGGGCTTTTAAAAGTAAATCTAATTAATTTGAATAAAGACAAAATACTTGTCACTTTACAAATTGATTCATTACCGGGGGTCAAGTCTGGGTCCATAACGTTATGTAAGACGCCACGAAGACAATGCATTGGCATTTTAAAGTTTAGTCTAGGCTTGTAGTCTGGCTGTTGTAGTGAAGTAGTACAATGAATTTAATTACAACAGTTTTAATCCATTTTATTACTGCTTGCTAGTAGCATTGCATTCACCAGAAACACAAAAGAAACGAAAAATTATGAAACGAAACCGAGAAGTCTGTGTTACTATCTTTCAGACAAGTTTATACACTAGAATATCACTTGTCGCTCATTTAACGGCCATTAAACTCATTTATACAAGTACCTACCTGTATATTCAACAATATCAAATTACACATGATATTTACTACCACAAATAAAACTTTTTATTTATATTAATTTGATTTATGTTTATGCAATTAAAATTAATTGGTATATAAGTGTTTTATATTGTAATACTAAAATATAGCTGGGTTGTAATAATATTTACATCACTTGTTAACATCTTAAGCTCCTTTTCAAGAAAATCTACGCAAAGTTTTCAGTAAAAACGGAAAAGTTTATATTAACCCCACTAAGCTACTAAAACAAAATCAGCAAAATTTGCCGAAAAACATTAATAGGGGATTCGTTTGCTCTGTTGAGTTCCTTAAAAATAAAGGGAATAAAATGCAGGAAACCGAAATTATTTACATTGTTTAGAAGCTAGCTTATACCAAAGATTATTTTTAAACTTGACTAGGATTGCGCTTTATGGCTTGACGAAAATTATTCCTTCCTAATTTGAAGAGTACAGAGTACTAGAACCTACAAGTTAAAGTTTAGCCAGTATACAAAATAATTTAGAAATGGTCTTCAAACATAGTTAAATATCGTAAATTTTTGAAAAAATTTAAATTCAGCAAAATTTCAGTTTAAATTAAACTAAACGTGAATTTACCCCTTGTAAAATTAGAACATATTACTACATTTATCCAAATAATTAAAAGGTTTAAGCTGTTTCAAATAATTCCTCACTAAAACTGGTAGTGTATGATGTATGCACAATATATGTTTATAGTATACGATTATTTGTACATGTGAATGAATTTTTGTGCATTCTGTTTCAGCATTAAGCAGACAGACATGAGTTGCATAATAATCATAATTAATTATAATGATAACCAACCATAATCACGATTTTTTTGGTGTTTTACAAAAAAAATTAAGTACAAACACAGCAGCAAATAATATATCATATCACGAGGATGCAGTGGTTTAACAAAATAAATAACAGAATTGTTTCATGCAATTTTTTTGTGTCCGTAGCCTTTCATGTATTATTTTTGTCTAATGGAAAATATCTATACTTATTTACATTTACAGAAGCGCAATGTCCAACGGGTCAGTTTTCTTGTGATCTCACCAAGTGTATTGATGATTACAGAAGATGCGACGGTAAGTTCATTTCAGCCATAAAACTAAAATAAATGCAAAAGAATTTTAAGTTGTGAAAGTATTTCGCAAGAAAAATACTAAACTTGATGACAGGTTTATATGTTTTCTTGATTGTGAATTGAATATCAATTAAATTATGACCTGACATGGCTCTGTTCACACTAAAATCTTGAAGTAGTTAACTTAACTTGTTATGAGTTTGATAGTGTGAAAAGGCCAACAAAGAAATAAATCGTCACATTTATTTTACTTCTTTTAATCAAATTACATGAATTATTTTTATTACTTTTTCATGCGTAATTCCGCAATCTTCAAAAATAAACAGGGATCAAAGACTGCAGCGACAACACAGATGAAGGACCCGACTGTCGCCGTAAGTTTATCGTTTTACTTATTTTTATCTCACTTTCTCGTAAATTTTCTAAATATTATTCATAAAACTATAAATTTAACAAGAGATATACATTATACATAAAGTATAATTTATTGATATAAAAACCTAATATAATATTTTTCCTTGAAGGTAATCATATAATCAATATAATATTTTTCACGTAATTTTATTCATTGAACAAACTTAATAAAAACATAAGTAAAATTAAATTTTCCTCCTTTATACTCATCCGCAGTTCACATTTACATACTGCAAGAGAACTGCAAGAAAAATATTTTTAAACCAAATAAAATAATAAAATATATTAAATTTTCATTGCCCTTCACCTTCTCACTTATCAACAAGGTTGTATAAATAATATCATAATTTAGTAACCAGATAAACAATAATGGCTCACTTTTACTTTTTTTTCCTTTTTTCTTAAAAATAATCTCCATATAAAAAAATATTTACAAGCACAGAAAACAGAAGTTCAATAAACTTAAGTTAACCGATTGCAATAAAAAGAAAATTTATCTAATTATAGTTCTATCAATGAGCTCATCGTTGGAGCTGTTTGTTAAAATTATGCTTGCCAATTATATTTTACTATATAAGCTAAACCATAGCGCCAATTATTTGTAGATATATACAAAATAACAAGGCCCGTTAAAATTTAGTTTCTACAAATTTTACGTACAAATTCCTTCGTAATTACTAAAAATACGATACACACTTAACTTAAATTTGATACATCTATGGACGAGGAATCAAGTCTAGTTCCCAGTGAAAGGTATTAAAATCTGGAGAAATTTCAAGATAATGTTTAATATTTTTGCAAAGTAGGGAAAATTTGTATGAGCATTTGGCATATTTACACGTCAATCAAGTTTAAAGTATACTTATAAGAAATTTGGGAGAAGGTAGATAAACGAGTTCCGTGAGGCGAAATGGATAACTTGGATATAGTTAAATGTACATACATCGCTATTTAAATTCATAAAAAATCTCTACTATAAAACAGGAATTTATAAAAGATTCACCGTTCTACTTGCGATTCCCGGTGTCTGTCTTATATAAGGTTTTCACTACACATAAGTTTAAATATAAGTTAAATTTCAGCTGTGTTCAGCAAAAAAAAGCGCTCAACATGGCAACGTCATAATATGATATAAATGGATGGATGACAATGATTTTGATCCAATGAAATGTGTGCCAAAAATATTTCGGACTTGACTTACACTTTTCCCACAAAACACAAAAAAAAACTAAAATCTTTCGCACAATTTTATTTTTTCACATTCAGCCTTCTATAAGAAATGTTCTTCATTTCACCATACTGCTATTTTATCATATATAATATAATGTAGGTAAAAGCCCAGATAAAAAGTAGGAAGTAAGCAGTAGGTACTCATTTCATTTTTTCTCTCTCTTTGGCCGTGTGCGTCGTGATCTCAACGATGAAGATGATGATGGGTTTCATTCTCAGATGATTATTGGATATTAGATTGATTTTAAACGTCTTGTCATAAATCTGGTCGGTTTGCTGATGTTGGTGCGTTTTTTCAGTAGGATATTGGCTTTTTTGGCTAGAATTTCATATCGTCAGTAGTATATCATTTTAGTGGTATGGTATTTTTGCCATATTTTCCATGTGCACCACCAAATACCATGTATATATACTGATATGATAAGTCAAGTATGTACAAATACAAGTCAAGTCAGTAGCCAGCTAGAAAACCAAGAGAGAAATAGATGATATGATATGTAATATGTGATAGGGCGATTAACCCTTTTTCTCTCTGATGATCATGGTCATTTTCACTTACATTCATTCAACTTCAGCATTTCAGCTTTCTTTCTTTTCATTTTTTCAACAAAATTACTATAATTGAAAGATGACTTGTGTGAGAGTGTCTAAGAAGTTGAAAGAGAGAAGGAAAAAGAGGAGGATTCAGGTGTGACCTGACTTGACTTGACTCGCTACTTGCTCTGCCTATCTGCCTACCTCCTTATCCTCCTTAGCATCATCATTTTCCATTAAAATCTACTGTATTTTTTTGGTATATTTAAAAAAATACATATATTTTGAACACATACAGCAGCATTCACTCAAGTCAACAAACAAAAGTAAATGTGTTTTTGGTTGTGGTGCAATATGACTTTGTATTCAAAATGCGTTTCGTTTGGTCATGCTCGTGTTCCCAGGTGGTCATCCAGTAAATCACTGTAAGAATGAAAAAGGAGTAAAAAATATCGTATCGTGTGATGTTTGTTGTTGTAATTTGTAATGAAATCTTTTCAAAAAATCTGCTGAGGGGTAAGTAGCATCAAAAAAAGATGAAATGAACACGGCTACTATTTTTCTCGCCTGCTGTGGAAAACTGTGCAGCAGCTAGTATTGAGGTTTTTGTTGCAAAATGTACAATTTTTTTTTATCTTCCACAGCCATCATCCTTTTTGCACTTGAATTGCATTTTTATAAGCATATATTTTATAATTATGTTTTGAAAATCAGCAAATCAAATTTGTTTGTTGTTGTGGGAGTCTCAAGGGGAAAATAGGGACGCCATGTCATGATTATATAATATTGTGTAGACCCCATACCCACGCATAAAACACATTTATTAAAAGACTGATCCTTGCTGGCTCAGATTGTGAATTTGATGTTGATGTGATGATACGACAGAAAATGTGGCCATGTTTTAGGGCACGCATTATGCATTTTACTTTGGGTTTGGTAGGCTGCAAGATGTTTTCATAGAATGATCATATTGTGAGGATTATGTATGAAAAAATATAATTCTAAAAAATAATCGTATTAATTATGATGCTCCGATCGTGCGTGTTAACGCACGTAAGAAATGGATGATGATCTTGCTATGCATTGTTTGCTGATTGTTGATATTGTTGGCTCGAAATGATCATATATAAGCCTTGTTTATTATTAGATGATGATGTTAGCAAAATATGATATTTTTTTGTATTCTTAAGCTTTTGGACATTAAGGAACCAGGGTTTATTATAATAGATATTTGTAGTATTCTAAGCACCGTTACTTTTGTTCGAGATTTTTGTTGTGGTGTGTGGGAAGCTAATAGAAAAAGAATAACTGTAAGTTTGTAGCATATTGAGTGACTAAACAGCCACTATGTGCAATTATTCTTACATTGTGACACTCCGGCCACGTAGATAGCTGTCCTCAAACTAACTTAGGAATATTAGGAAACTAGAGAATAGGAACGATTACGTTGATAAGTTAATCAACGGTTAAGTAATCATTCAAGCTATTCTTTTTTGCCTGTGTGCGTCGTTTATGGGAAATGGCAATCATTGCTTAAATCTGTATTCATTCTGTTTCTAGGTACTTCTCCAATATTTAGCTGCAGAATATTAACGAATTCAAAATAAAAATAAAATATTATGTAACATAACTTCAGATACATAACATAACATGTCTAGCATTTGCAGTTAAGCAATGAATGAACGTATCTTAGCATAAATCTTGGTTTTTTAATAACAAATGCTCACTTTTCTTGTTTCTAGTTTTCTCCTTTAAGCGAAATTAAAGAGTCTAGACTGTAGACTTTGATTTGTGGGGGTGTTTTTAGGAAGGTGGATAGATCGACGTTTTATTGTTGTCTGCATATGCTAGTCTCATATATTGTTTTTTTTTAGCTCGGGGAATTCCTTTGCAATATCCCGATCAGAAGTGATCATTAATGGCTTCAGAAAATATTATTATTATAACAGAGCCACACTACATGTTATATGTATAGTAGTGGTAAGCTGAATTGGATAATTGACATTTATAGAGTGAACTATCCATCCTACATTTTTCTTGGATGATTTATCCGTTCATTTTGAGTGGTAATTTTTTTTCTCCAATGAAGGTTCAGTGTTAGAAAAGTTAAAGTTTAATCAACTGTTTAATTATCTTTGATTGCATCACAAATTAACTCAATTTAATTACTTTACAAAGCAACTTAACGCAACTTTCATTATAAGTTTTGTCTAGGAAGCTGCTGTAATAAAATTTTATACGGTTATGGGTACGTTATGTCTTTCATACTATACATTCAAACGTTTCCACTCATATTTCGTTACTGACTTTATCATTAAAATACTGGTTTTTAGGCTACAAATAAATAAAATATCTTAAAGATACGCACACGACACCATCATAATATATATTTTTTAAATATAATATGTGGACGTGTTGCTGAAAATTGAAATCCATAAAATTAAACTACCTATCTACCCTTTTGAAAACCATTCAATTATTCTATTCTCTCTTTTTTTGTTCTACTGAAGTGAAAAATGGATAACGATTATAACTTTTCTAAAAGCTATAATTGATTGAATAATTGCATTTTCTTATAGCATGATGAAACACAATTTGAAGATGAAAAGTACGTACACACATAATAAGTAGTATGCATAGAGCACCTCATCAAACTTTTTTTTTACTCACACAACCCCATAAAAATAGATGAATAGGTTTTATAGATTTTATGTATCGATATATATCTACTTTAAAAGCAGAGCAGAGGTTTGATATAGCTTCTGGCAGTACTGCTCGTCTCGTGGGTAGTCAGTCGTCAGTTCGTTCGATTTGTACTGGCTTTATAGAAAATTCTGTTTTTATGCGGTAGTAAAATTTCCTCGTTTGTCATCTAACAACCTAATCTGAAAAAATATATACAAGAGCCAAAACAAGATACAGTAAAATATTCATGTGAGCACCTTTCGTATGCTTTTTTAATATAATAATTTTACACGATTTTTCGAGACCGTGGTTTCCAATCGTTTAGATAACTGTATCATTCGCTAAAAATAAGAAATTTTGCAAATCGCGTTTCTTTAAAAGTTTCTTGTTGATTGTTTATGTTATTTAAGTTTCACTGTACCGCTAGCCAAAAAAGTTCAGTTTGTAATAAGCTAAAAAAATAAACTGGAGGGTATTAAACCAGCTGAGGATTTACTTATCAGCAGTAAAAATCACATCATAATCTGAAACATCAAAATAATCGTATAATTTAATACGCTGACCTGTCAAAATAAAAAGCGGTTTTTATGCATAAAATGTTTTTTGCTTCTTTTCTCTATAAATCTATTTCGCACATTAGAGTATATCGTTCATACACTATTACATTTCTACGAATGAGTGAATATTGATATTTTTCTTGATTCGATTTGATGATTAAAATATGTATTGCGTACGTATTGCAAATAACCAGTGTTTTCAACGATTTTTTTGGGAACTCGTACATTTTGCGTAGAGTTTAATGTACTATTCATCGCCAACACCAAATTATCAACAAGTTATGTTATGAGTGTTAGGAAAAGATGGCAGATTCTAAGGAAAACATGTAAAATCCTGTTTTTCCGCAAATTTTCGGGCAATTGAAGAGGAATGGGTGCATTCCAATAAAAGACATGAACTATCGTTACAGATGTGTACCATATAAAACACAATTCTTCCTGGTGCATACATACAGTTAATAGGGTACATCTATACGAGAAATATATATGTTTTTGTAACTGTCATGCACATTTAAAAGTAAACATACATACAATGCAATGGAGTTCCAATATTAGAGTACTCCCGATCCAAAAAAAAGTTGATTATATTAAAAGTTCCTGTTTTAATTATAATCTTAGCGGCAGAACATATCTTAAATAGATCTACAAATACAGAAATTTCGTAAACTTAAAATCGAAACAGTTAAAAATTAATTATTTGCTTCTGAGCAATTGTGTCAATTCTATATTTTTGAAGAGGTTTTAGATGTCATTTTTTCTCAGATATGAGCAACTTCCATTTGTTTTTTACTAGACGAATTATAGACTCTTAATAAGTAACTCTTAGAGTAACTTTAAAAAAAGTATAAGTAATTAATAAATGTAGGTTGTATTGTAGGTTACTCTAGTTTCAAAACTCTAATTGAAAATATTGTGGGTACTCTTATGAACTGTATGTGAAACACGGGATAGTATAAAACTTTAGAATTTTCAAATGTTTACAAAAGAGAGGGTTTACAACTTCCAATCTTCCTCCCACAAAAACATATCGAAGTAATATTAACTTCAAAACATACATACATATATATATGTGTTAGGATTAGAATCGATAAAAAGATTATATTGAACCATAGTCACAATCTAAACATGAAAGAAAAATACTTAAGAAAAAATAAATAAAGAACCTCATTGTTTATGTATTTATGTATGTGAAAATGTTATGTGAGCGTGTGTAGGAAGTAACCATAATAAATAGTAAGAATATATTTTTGTGTGTTAATGAGTAAAAATTTAGATTTTTTTCTTCATTATATCATTTTGCACCAAATAGTTTTTGTAAATATAGATAAATTCATATGTTTTAAAGGCAATCTTAGAGTCTAGTCATGCTGCCGGCCGACAAAGTTCATGGCTTTACAATTGAAGATGTGATGATATGACTGCAAAAATATTTAAAACCTTTTTCCCTTTCGCCACTTTTTCTTTTGTCGCTACAAAACAAAGAAGCAAATATACTGTTTTAGCTCAGAACAGAACTTCAGAAGGCCAAATTTTTCATGCAACCATAACCATTCTTCTTCTTCTCCTCAGAGAAGAATATTTATTTATTCTTCTTTTTTTGCTGCCTACACACTTTGTTTCTTTTTTGCACTCATTCATTACCATCACCCTTTTCGCTTTCAATTATTTTCAGAATAATTATTATGCAAAAATATAGTAAGAGCAACAGCATTATAGATACATTATACAACATGTACATACACAAAACCTTATTTACTGACATATGACATGATTTTTTTTCTGTTTAAGAGCGAGGGCTAGGCCACAAAACGCTAAAAACACAGTTAACTTTACATTACTAGCCTTCTTGTTTCCCTTTTTTGTTCTTTTGACTGACTGACTGTAAACTTCTACTCAATCTTTAGCGCTCCATTAAAATCCTATTTATTTTCTTTATTCAAAGAAAATCGTCTTACACAGAAAAAAAACAAGCAAATCTTGTTAATATGTTTTAAATTTGTATGTACTTTTAATATGATAATATTATCATCATTAGCAAAGCAAAAAACAACAATTATAGATAGTATTATCATCATATTAACTTCGTTTACTGTTCGGACTTTTTTTTTCTTTGTAGTATAAAAAGTCCGACATTGTCGGAGAATCAGAGATTCAGTACCAAATCGTGGCCTGTGCTTTCTTATACCAAGTCGAGTGTAACAATATTCCAGCACATTAAACTTGTTATATTAAAATTGTTTTTGTGTCATACTTTAAAAAAAATACTATGCTTATAGTTTGTAGAAAAAAATTCAATGAAATGTTCTTCGATTTCAAATGTCGAAAAATATTTAAAACGGAAAAAAATCTTTTATTTTTATTTGTGTGACTTGCATCCTGTTAAATTTATTTGGTGAGGTTTTCTAAACACGACATTCCCAAAGATTAACAAGGCAGACGTGGTAAAATGGAAGTGGAAACTAGTAAAGGAATATAAATTCAGACGGACACTTTTCCCCAGAAAATAACAAAAAGAGAAGATTTCGACTTTTGCTCATATTGAAAGGGCTTCAATCTCCTAAGCATAAGTAACAACATGATACCCTCCTCCAAAACAGCAAACCTGAAAGAAAGACTATATTCCACTAAGCAAGCCAATCGTTCTCATAAGTCGTTCATCACGTTCGTTCCTCACTCTCACATAATCCTGTTGCATCTCTAAACATTCATAATAGCAGAGCTTTACTTCTTTCTTCTCTCCTCCGCCGGTCTGGAGTTGCAACGCCAATGCCAATGTAACAAGCTTGTAGATTGTAAAGCAAGTAAAATAGCTCGTGTTGTTGCGTTGTTGTATATTAGGTTTAAAAACGTACTTTATTTTCATTCATAAACTCTAACTCTACTGGTTACTCCTCTCACACTGATATTCTTATGATGATTATTATAGCTAAAATGTGTGTATGAAAATCATCTTGTAAAGCTGATGTTGTGGATGTTGTTGTTGGTTTCAAATGGTTTTTAGCTGATGGTCTTTCTTTTGCTGTTTTTTATTGCTGGTCGGTCGGTCGGTTGAATCGGTGGTTTGCTTTAGTTTGTTGCTTTTTTCAGTATAATTCCAAGAGTGTTTTGAGCTGCTGCTGTGCCAGTGCCACTTTTTCACTCACTCTTTCTCCTGAACATCAACAATGTAACATAGACAAACAATCTTTACAATTTTTACAATAGTCTTTTTTTTGTTTTAAAAAAAGTATGAAAGTTTGGGTGTGGATCTCACAAGAAAAATAAATAAATTCTCTTGTTATTCATTTTTTTTAAACAATTAATTATTCCCCTCCATTTGCACTACTACCACAATACCAGAAGTAAAAACAACAGAAGTTTTCTAAAATCTTCAACAAAAAAAAATTATATACATTCACTAGTCATTTTAATGGTGGCACTAATGTGACATTTTTTCTTCTTGTGTGTATCGTGTGGTGCGTGTGTTCTGGTGTGTTGGTGGATTGGATTATTACAACGATTCAAATAGCTTGACAGTAGAAATATGATTATTATTACGGGATAATAAAAAAACTCATGCAAAATTTCCATAAAACACACGCATGAACCATATGAACCATCATCATCCTACATTTATTTTTCTCTTTACAAATTTTATGTATGCAAATTAGCTGTTGCGTAGCTTCATCTTCATCTGTTCATCTACAAGGGTTTTTGTTGAAGGGGGAAAGGAACTGAACTACTCGTTTTTTTCTTCTCTTCTTCACGATAATCATTATGATTTTTGATGATGATCAAATAATTGTATTTCAAGTTGTTTGAGATTATGTGTGTGTGAGTCTCTGTGATTGACTGACACGGAGACATGGTGAGCTCACCGCAGCATTTTGTAGTGTGAGCAGAAATACAAAGCAGCTCAGCTCAGTAGTCAATACAGTAGCCTTACTTCCTTTTTTTCTTCTTGATCATCTCATCTTCCTCCGCGTCGTCCTCTTCTTCTGCTCCTTCATCTCATCATCGTTTATCATCATTTAGTTCGTCATCGTCATGAAGATGATCTTTCCTCTTATGCCTCTGCTGGAGGAATGTACTGCTGTGGTTACGGCCGTGGTGGTAATGGTAATGGCACAAGTGTAGTGGATGATGTGACGTGACGTAATATGATTTGATGGGTGCTTTGCTTCTCAACAAAAAGGTTCATCTTCATCATTTTCTATGATGACCAGGACATCAGAAGTCTGAGAGACTTGCTCTTTTACACTCATCTTCATTATCAAGTGCACCAGCGGCAGCAGTGGCTGTAGACTAACAACAATACTTTGAAAATGGAATCCCTTCTTTTCTGACGACTTGAAGTGCCTTTTTGCTCTCTTCCACTCTCATCCAGTTTATTGTGTTAGTGTGCCTATTACTAAAGTAGTAATATCATCATTTGGGTGGTATGGTGTGGGTAGTACACAAATCATCACATCACACTTGACATAGAACGTGTGACATGAGAGGATAGAGAAACGATGATAGAGTGATAATTTGGGAGTAAAAACTTGTCCCGGTGATAGTACCTTCAGCGCAGCGGTGCGCGGTAGTGTATTTTGTTAAAAGAGTTGGGATATTTTTTGTGCTACTTTTTTATTTGGTGACTGTGGAAATGTCACCAAATAGCCTTATAAACTCCATCATGACAATTTCCAGTGCTGCTGGTTCTTCTTCGTCGTTGGGGCTTCCATTCAAAAGAAAAGGAAGGAGAAAGTGCAATGGTGACAGTAAGAGGAGAAAATGCAGTGGTCTTTTTATGTATTCGGGAGCGGGAGCAACCCAGTTTTCCAAAGTGTCCCTAGTATTCATTCTTGTCGTTAGTGGTGTAGTTTCCTTAGTGGAGGGTCAGCGGGGTGAAATTAGTGATCATGAGCAGCTTTTGCAACGTATAGAGCAGCTACGATTGCAACAACAGCGTGACCCAAATTATGACCCTGACTATTATAATAGGTTAATAGCGCATTATTACCAGGAACGAGGTAAAAAGTTATGAAAGATATTATTTTGAAGTTGTAAGGAATGTTAATAATAAATTCCGTTCATAATATTTATAAAGGCTCATTCAAATACACTTAACATAAAGATCCTATGTTTTCAATTGATTAGTGTTTAACTGATAAGGCGAATTGATCAATGATCAAAAATCGCGTGATATATTCAACAAATCAGATACTAGAATTAGCATTGATTGTGCATCATTTAACGAGATCTTAAAGCTATAACGCTTGTCATTATTTTGATCTAAATCATATTACCACAAATTGCAAATCGGTAAACATTGAGAAAGTTACAGAAATTATTATTTTTCTACATTTTACACCAGAAAACCACAATAATAAAACATGCAAACGCTCTACTTGATGCACTGATTTTTTTATGATCCAGGTTATTATGTCAGAAAATTCACTTGATGTGTGTAATAAGATGAAAATATTTTGAAAAATGCATACAAAGTGCATATAATAAAGGTGTGTGCATAAATAAGCAATTTATGCCATGCGCAAAGTGCATTAGCCATAATCAGAATTATGTGGTAATAAACATAATCATAACAATTTCTCCAGATTTGTCGGTCTCTCGGCCAAAAAACAATCAAGTTAAAACAAAAAGTCAACTTCAGGAAGAGGTCCAGCCAAATTCATACCCTCAAATAAATTAGCTTTTACCATAAACATTCATAAACCAGGTTTGATTAATTGGAGTATGTAGAGAATGAGAAAAGTGCATATTGCGATCCACCTTTTATGGACGATGATCATCTTATCAGGTGCAATGATATGATCAGTAGCATCTTCAGCAGCAACGTCTGTCAGACAGACTGCATAGCAGACGACCATTAAAAACAGTTTTGAACTGAACAAAAGTGGTCCAGAGAAAATATCTCAAAATGCAATCTTCCCTGGAGAGTCGGTCATCATTTCATTACAAAAAAAATCTCGGACAAATCATATTGGGCATAAGATCAAAAAAATGTTGATTTTATTACGGTGACGATTTGAATATTAAGTGCAGTGAAACTTGCATAAAATCATCTTCTAATACAGTTTAAACTTTATCAAAGTTAATTTTTTCAGATTTCGAAGACGGTAAATTACGTTTTAGATCATTAATATTTCGCTTGTGGAACAGGTTCCTGTTCCGATTCATTTTTCATACTTGTGAAACTAGATAACGAAATGACTGCTTCTTACATACAAGTTTCAGTGTACATTTTTTTGTGGATCAATGTACAAATTCAAAATAAAGGTTTATAGGCACGGTCTCTTGGCACGACTTTCATTTCATTTCAATGCATCTCTCAACCAACCTTTATGGCCATCTTCATTTTTAAGGAAAACTTCTCTTTTAAATCCCTGCTCATCATTTTGATCATCTTTCTTGATCTTCTTAATCTTCTTCATGATGATAGCATATTAGATAATACCGGTGGAGCGGTGTGGGCTACGGCTACTACTCCACATTATATTCAGATCACACACATCCCGTCAATTTTATTCTTTAATCTCTTAACTTAATTATTCCTGTTCACTAAGTACATATATTATATGTATTTATGTATAGAGAAGACTGCGTACACCTAGAGAAGAATCTCTGTATTCACTGGACTGGATTTAAAAAAAAGTTTTTTGACAAGTGAGTCCAAATACAAAAGGGAATAAAAACTGTTTAGGAGACTGGGTGGCAGGTTTGCGTGCTTGCAATACAAAAATAATGATAAAAAATGAATTGGATAATCTATTGTTGTAACAATAAACATTTTTTTACAGTATGTACTCTACACATACAGTATATTCTTAGTATAATGGGCTCTCTCTTATATGGAAAAAGTTTAGAGATTAGATTATTATTTTATTATTATAGCATCATTTTGGATCATCATTATAATGATTACATGATCATTTTTATTCGGTTAAAAAGGATAATATGCTGCTATTCACAGCACATCACCCATTCACCCATCAAGAAAATATTTAATCTTTCTTCTTCTTTTTTTGAGAAAAAATTTCCAGTTCGGTCAGGAAGTAGATTCTGTTTTTTACGTGATGGTTTCTTTTCTATTGTGCACGTATTAAGGATGATAGTCCATTAAATATGTCAGGATAAAAAGGAGATGCTGCTGGTTCACCATTTCTTTTTTCTTATGAGCTGTGAGATGAGCTGTGATGATGTTAATGTGATAGCTGACTGACTTGGCTTTTGACTTGACTCTGATGCATTTAATCACTTTTCACTAAAGAAAATGCCACCGTCATTCATTTTACTTATTAAGGTCAATGTTTTTTAACTGCACTTTGCAATGACCACCATACTTACAGCACCTTTAAGTAAAAATGATGTCATAAAGTTCCCGTTTTTTATTCAATTTTCTAGTATTCTCGGTTAAGTATAAAACATTCATATTAGTAATCTAACTGAATGACTGACAGATTAGAAAAAAAAAAGATTTTTAAGAAGTTTTTATTATTATTTTTTGAGTGAATTGATTGCATAAAAGAAATTGAATGGAGCTGACGATGAGAGATTAAGGAACTTTTACTGGTTTTTTGGCACACGGTCACTATCCGCTCCTTAAAATGTCTATGCATGTTAATACTGCAGTGCAGTGTAGACATGATGTCTAACTAGCAATTATACAAATTCATATACGCATATTATACATAAATAACGGATTGCATATTTAGAACGATATACAAAAATGCATTTAAAAATTACAAATTACTTACAATGCAGACATTTAATTTTCATATGGTTTTGGTAAAAAAAACATTCTAAAAATGATTTTTAAAGGGTTGCAAATAAATTATTATGGAATACTTTGCATTTATATTTTGTGTTGTTTATTTCAACTGTTGCTGACCATTAACTTCTCCGCTTCGACCACACACCTTTTTGCAGACAGTGCCAAAAGGTTTTAAAGTGGAAATACAGTGTGGCTTAAATATAAGCATAGTTCGTCTTTGAGAAACCCTAATTTCTCAAGAGTAACCAAAATTTTGATTGTGGGAGATAGCCAACAGTGAACTATGTACACAGTTAACTGTATAACTATTATGCATCAATATATCATGCAACTTAACTCACTGTCCAAGAAGATGATATTGATGATACTGATGACATCATTTAAAAAGTAATGTATAGCATCATGTAATGTAATACTAAATATGAGTGAATTTATTTCAGAAATGGATTTATGAATGAGACAACTAGACTCACGTCATTGAAAAAGTATTACATTACTTATTAGCATTACCAAAAAATGTATAATAACCGATATGGGATACGTAATCAGTGATCGGTGCAATTTGCATTGAAGGAAAAATATATGAGACAGACTCAGACTCACAATGAAAGTGATATAAATTTCATTTTTGATGATGATCCAATACAAAAGAAAAAGACAAGTCACACACAAAGCATATTTTTTTTACATAATGGCACACGGGTATTGATCTCAGGTCAAGTGAAAGGTTAGCGTGGCATTATTGTTGGTTATACTGAGAATACTGATAAAACGCTGATAAGTATACGGAGACTGAGACAGGACACAGTCTTTCAGACGACAAGAAAATATGAGTCAAATTACAAACTGCGAATTCAATGAGTTTGATGACAAAGTGCACACAGCACAGCCAAAGTCATGCATATTATTTTAGAGACAGAATATGACACGGAAACAGAATAGTGCATACTAGACTAGACTTTATAAAGAAAAAAAACTTTTTCGTTCATGAAGACAATTTTTTTTATCTTCATCTTATTCATGGATATATATATTCTCCTGTCACATTCCCATGGATTTTATGAATAGACAGAAAAAAATATATCGATGAGCAATAAAATAAAAGGGAGAAATAAAATGTGTAATAAATATGCTGATAGAATGTTAATATGGTCGTGGTGTGGTACGGCATGCATGCATTAAAAACATGAATTGTTCAACTGATCTGAAGTCATGATATTTTCCGAATTTTCATGTGTGTCTGGTCCCTTTCTCTGATCATGATGGTTCATAAAGTACAAAAAATTTATAGCGTGTGGAGTTTATACATTTGGGAATGTGCTAGCTTTCTGTCTGTTCTACACTTGAAGTAAAGTCATAAGCATAAGGCAAGCACAATGAATTTCGTCATCCATCCATCCATCCAAAAAACTTAATGTCATTCATACAACTTTATTCCTGAAAATAATATAATAGCTTTACATACATTTCATTACATAATAGCTTGTGCATTGTGGAGTAATAGGAAGGAAATGAATGTGAATGTCAGGAGAAAAAATATATTAAGTGGTTTTTATGGAGTCAAGTCGTTGTCGGATTGAGATAAAAAATCTTGCATATTTTCCTAAAGTTCCTTAAGACACACGACAAAATACAATAATGCATTATTGGATTTCTTAACAAATTTGATAATTGTGCAAACACAACAAGATTTCTGATTTAATTTTGATGACTCATTTTTATTTCATTCTCATGACCAGTCGACGCCGTCGCGTTGGATTGCTATTGGGTTGTAAAAATGCCAAAGAAATCACTTGCGCGTTTTGCCTAAAAGAAAAATATGAATATTTTGCATTCTTTTCTAGCAAGTAAGGCTTTTAAATTGAATTATTTTTATGCATCCCGCTGTGAATTATGAGAATTCACACGCACAGTTAGAGGTTTTTAAAAGGTCAAAAAGGCCATTGGGAAAAAAATTATCTAAAAATCCAAATATCATTTATATTCATTATAAGCCATTCACGTAAAAATAATTGTTTATTTTTTTGTAGTAAATTTGTTTTTTTATTTAGTTGTCTTTACAAAAAAATTAAGAGTACTTTATTTTAAATTATAATTAATTTTAAATTTACTTTCTCAACTTTACTCACCATACAGAACTCCCACCTTCTTACACGTCAACTACGACTACGAGCACTACTACACCAAGATCTTTCACAACTTTACGCACCACCACACCATTCTCTTCTTGGTATGACCCATTCAGACCGCGGTGTACTAAAGAAGAGTATCAGTGCAAAACGGGAAGGTGTATTCCAAAAAATAAAGTTTGCGACGGTAGGAAAGATTGTGAGATGAATGAGGATGAACAACAGGATTGTCGTATGTACCAGATTACAAATCAAATGAAAAAACAAATTAAAAAAATTCAATCTTCAAAATTTTCTCTCCCTTTCAATTTATCATTTTTTTAAATTCAATTCAAAACGACAAAATATCCTTATTTCCAAAAAAGATTATTTCAAAGTTCCATTTTTTTACTTTGCAAAATTGTCCTAATTTTAAATGTTGCGTATTGTCAATGTGAAAAAGTCCCGTAGTCTTCTTACGCACATGCATACTAACCTTCATAAATTATTTATATGTGGTGTCTGGTATATGGTGGGTATTTATTTATCTTTGCCAAAAAATATTTTTGTTTTTATTTTTGGCATTGACTATATATTTTTTTGCATTTTTTATTCCAAATTTGGAAGTTTTTGGGTGGTGACGTTTTTTTACACACATGTTAAGTATTTTTTGAGGTGAAAGGTGGTAAAAACGATATTTATTTATTTAAAGGTGATGGTACTCATTTGTACATACATAATTGTTTGTGCTCACCTGTAAATAGTTATATGTGCATGAACGTTGGCATTATTATCGTCGCGTCGTCAGCCAAAGTGATTTTTGCCATTTTTGGGATTGGAAAAATCTGACCTATTATAAATTTTTAAATATGTCAGTGGTTTTTATGGTGGTTTCATGTGGTAAAAGGCTTTTTTTGTACATAATGTGTAAATAACAACATGACTTTACGTTACGCACTGATTGCTCAGTGTCAGCACTCAGCACTATATTTTTTGTATATATTTGTCTTGATGACTTCATTAAGTATAATTTTATGTGTCTACACATTATATTTTGGTTTTGGCAATGTGTAAATTTGTAAATACTATGGCAGTTTACATGTTCATTACATGCCATTAACACCTGTCGTATCAATTAACACATAATGTGTAATGGCATAATAATTGTGTACATAACTAACTTCATAATTATAAATTATAATTATATTTTGAAAATATGATATACAATACTTTTTTGTACATAAAATTTGTATATACATTTTTTTGCGAAATTTTGATTTTGTGTGTGGATATTTTTGGAATACAAAACAAAACTAACTAATGCATGGGTTGGTTGGTGGTTAACAACCTAATTAACAAAGATATAAAACGCTTTCCCCGAAAAATATTTTTTTATTTAAAAGATTCCCTCCAATTCTTATTTCCCCTTTACTTTTACCAATTATAATACTTTTGGTTTCCCGGAAATTAATAAAAAAATCGTTTTCTGTTTGTTTTTCTCCCGTGAAATATAAAAAACTCTAAAAAACAGCTTGTAACCCTGCAACAGAGTTTCAATGTGTTGAGACAAAGTTTTGCATAAAAAATGAGCGCGTCTGCGATACCATTCGAAACTGCCAAGATGGAAGTGACGAGACGCCTGAAGCGTGTGCGAGTAGGTTAAACTCGACCAATTTCGTAACTACCTCTTCCACCAGTAAGCAAACTAATGAAACACTCTACAGCAAAAAAAAAACAACAAAAAAAGGCTTTTCTGTGTACAAAAAAAATCTGCTCTGCGTTGCCTTGTTGTGTAGCCTTGTCGCATTTATTTCTTTAATTATTTATTTTTAATTATCTGTTTATTGTGTTGTGTACATAGGACAAAAAATATTTGAGATGGGCTCTGATTGTTAAAAGCCAACAGCATTTTTTTGGCATTATTTTGTCAGAACTTTTTTGGATAAATTCAAAATCTGTGATTTATAACAAAGTCATTCTATCTCTCTCTCTATCTTCTCTGTGAATAACAAAAGTATCTTCAATATTGAAACTGCTAAACTAACCACTCTACAAAATAACATGGGCGAAAATTTTTGGTGGTGGTAAAAACATTTTTTACAGGATATCGTAAACAAGTCTGTCTCTGCAATTGGTTAACAAGCTTGTAATTTTGTTAACAATTGGGTATACCTTAACTAATGTACTGTAGCTCTCTAAACTCTAAAAATAATCATAATTGTGAACTAATTTAAAATAATGAGATGTTTACATGTTATGTAATGTAATACTTTCTTGTATTCGTTACAAGATATGACAGTTCAGATGATTTCTAATGATTTTTTTGTTTTATTTTTATCTTAACTTTTCTCATACGCAGCGGTTGCACCTTGCAGAGAGTCCGAGTTTTCATGTAGCGATGGAAGGTGTATTCAAAGGTATCAAGTGTGCGATAATCGGGTGGATTGTTCGGATGGTCTGGATGAGGAGAATTGTAGACGTAAGTGAATTCATAAAAAATGAAATAAGTTACACTCATGTACGTTTTACAGCCGATTCTATATCTGTAGCGTCAGAGCATCACAATATCCGTCACTGTCAGGTATCTGTCGAGAGTTGGAATTATTTGTAAACATCGTTTTAATATAAGCGGCGTGTAATACCCGTACATATTTATATATAAGCAAATTTTATTTTTTTGAGATTTTTGTTGTTTTCCTTTTATTTACCTGTTTGAAACACAATCAGCTTGACTCAGTTTAATCTTTTTCCACCATAATTTGTCACGTTAGTTTTCACCAACATTTTGCAAACTATTTTTTTAAACAGAATTCACGCATTGTTTAAATCTAAAAACTAACCTTTAAAAAACCAAATCTCAAGATCATATATATTTTTCCCGTTTATTCTTGAAATTGATATATTTTTCTTAGTGTTTTTACAATCAGCTTCTAAACAGCAACTAAAAAAGAAATACTAAGAAATAATAGTTTAAAGCAAAGTGATCCGCAAATATTTCCAAATAAACAGTGCGAAATTACCGACAAAAGCTACAAAATTCATGGGATTAACTCCTTCGACTTATATAGCTTGCCTTTTACACCCAACCTCTTATCTCATTTAACTTTTCTTCATTCTGCCTCTCTCACACTTACGCACGTACACACAGCTAAAGTAGCACCACACGTTATTATTACGCAAAAAAATTCAAGGCGTGGCAAAATATTACATTAAAAGATTAATAGTCATTTTTTGTTACTAGACCTGATATATTTTATTGATTATCATAATACCCTTGTGTGCTATTGCCTATCTCTCTGTTCCGTTCCTTTTTATTGTTCAATATCCGCTTTTTAAGCTGTCATACACCATTGCTTTATTGTTATGATGATGATAATCTTGCTGTTGTTGTTTGTTGCTATGTTATGCTATGATTATATATGAAGCCTATTGTTGCTCAACTGTAAAATCTCAAAAAGCTATATACACAATAGCCCGTCGTCCATAGGGGAAAAAAGCGAAAATGATTTTTAAGATGATGAATTATTGATGGCCATTTTTTTTCTTTTGCTTTTTCACTTTGCATTTTTCTTACGAAAGTCAAAGACCAAAAAGTCATAAGTCTGGTCTTCCTTTTCTAAGAGAACCGCGTTTGAGAGTAGTGGAGTCAAGTGAAATGAAACTGGCTTCCAGCGTTTACTTGCCCTGTCAAGCCGTACATTACTTTTCATGAAAAGTACAATGTTCTACGTATATTTTACGCTTTTCATAAGAAACTAATACTATGAAAATATATAGGTATGTATATTGTAAATGTATTCAAAATCTAGGAATAATATAAAAAGTCATATAATACACACTACTCCACACCAGCTTTTTTACTTTATTCATTTTTTTCTAACGTCCGTCCGGTTTCTGTTTTTATTAGTCTGACGCTACGTGAAGATACAGTGCCACAAGCGATAATAATTGACTTTTTGAGATCTTTGTTAGATAGATCATTGGATGTGTAAAACGATACAGTGAATAATATGCATAGGGAACATTTTAGCTACAAAATTATTTTGCGTGTTCAAAAAATCAATTTTACGTATTCCAGCAGACATTTCATCCTCAATGTAATGCACACTCTCAACCCCATGTCACGACGATAATCTATCTTTTGTAACATTGAACCCCAATTTGACTTAAATTTTTATAATTGTCGTGTAAATTACGCATATAAGTCACTAAAATAACTTTTTTTTGCATGTTTCATATTGTTTTCCTATTCCATAGCTTTTTATACGTAAGTTTTACTGCAGTTAAAAACATAAAAACAAATAGTATGAGATAACTGTTTACTTTCATTTTAACACTTTAAATTTTTGAATATGATACAGGAAGAACACAATTCAGGAAATAATTGTGACAATATAAATAACTCTGATGGTTCATAAATAGGAATTTTTAAGTTATTTTTCATATCTTTCAAATGTATGACTTTTTAACGATTTTATTTCATTTTAAAATCAAAGAGTAAAAATCAACTACATTTAAGAAAATAGAAGTTATCTACATTTTATGTGTTTTACAATGTATACATACTTTTCACTGAGATAATATTATTTGAGATACAGTGAACTCCTGGTTGACATGAAATTCGCAAAAATACTCTGAACAATATCGGCTTTCAACAGATTACCTTTCTTCTAAAAATTTCTTATAATCAAGCTTCCCTGTTTCTAAACAAAACACTCATTTTATGCCCGCTTCTAAGGTTTTGGTTCTGAAAGGAAGTTGAACGATATAGCTCTTTACTTCCACTTTAGAAACAAAAGTTATTAGTTATGCTATGGAACAACCTTGTTTATTTTAAACCATGCTCATTTTACTGTGCAAAGCGTGGCAAACTGAGCGTCTGTCTAGAAGAAATAATATTATTAGAGCCACAGGTTATTTGCTTTGCTCTTCACTCGAGTTGATATGCTGCTTGATGGACCGTTTCAAAATACTAATAACCTGTTGTCTTTCTCGCACAGTCTGATATCTAGTTGTAGTGATGTGCTTCTTTAAATATATGATGTAGTTATGTAGTAGCACCATACCAGAGCTGCGGATAATAAAGATGTTATAAGTCTTGTAACGAGATTTACACAAAAGTTAAATGATATTTTATGCGTGAAATCTTTATTTCATTCACACGTCATACTCGTTTCTTGTTCAACAAACTGCTCGGATGAGATTAGCTGACTAACTGGCTGGATAGATTCATAAATTAAGCCGTTTGTTGACTTAATATACTCTTTTTTTTCGATTCCCTATAGGTCCAGTCCCGCCAGCTTGTTCCCCATACCAGTTCCAGTGCCGAGACGGCACCTGTATTGATCTGAGTCGGGAATGTGATCAGACTCCAGATTGTCCAGGTGAGTTGAGTTGAGAGAGTGCTAATACATAATGCATTTTACATTCCGTGACAGGAAGTAATCAACGATGGTAAACTTGTAAAGAGTTGAAAGCTATTACACTTGGCGTACATTGTACTTCCAGCGTAATATTAAATTTTGTAAAATAATTAATTTATATCCTCTAAAATTCAAACTCTCTTCTATATTTTTTCTCTAGACGGTTCCGATGAAAGTTCCAGCAGATGTAATTATGTTCCAGGTAAGATATTAAATTTCCTCTTAATTTTACGAGTTTCATTTGTATCGAAATGAATATAAAATGAATGAATATGATTTATTTATTTTTTTAATTTCATTTTTCTTATAAAATGAGAAATTATTGAATTATTGTCTGTATTTGTTAGCTCGATAAAAATTGAATGACAAGTAAGTCTGCGATATGGATGCAAATAATTTAGCAAGAAAATTGTAGAATTGTAAACATTTTTTTATAAAGGTTGCTGCTTTGGTTGAGTTATTGCATTTTACGTGCAACTTTTATATCAAATACATGCCCAAAAATTTGCAAGTTGGATATTTGTAGATTTGTAGCGAACTTGTATATCAAATGCACATTTGGTAAAACGATGAACTGAACGCCGTCACCCCTTTTCCATAAAGTTCTAATAAACCAATTATACGAGTAGATAAGAAATATACATTGGTTTGAAATGTAGTTTAGTAACGTAAATGTAAATGTGGTGCCCAAATCTGAAAGTTGTAAAGTAAACTTTCTATACATTAACTTTTACTTAAGTTTCGCTGTACAAATGTACATTGAATTAGTGTATCGCGTAGTGTATATTATGTATGTACGTAGGTAATGTAATGAATGGCTGTTGATATGAAATTATGAATGCTTGTGGTTGTTGTAGGCGTGTGTACCCCAAATGAATTTAAATGTGGGGACAACACGTGCATCCCAAAACGGCTCGTTTGCAACGGTCGTAGCGACTGTCTTGACAGAACAGACGAGAGGGACTGTCGAAGAAGTTTGTATAAGATTTTGAATTATTTTTTGAATAATCACTGTCTTCTACCTTTCATAGTTTTTGCTTTTTAGTTTTAATTTTTTTTTCTCTGTCGTCTGTAATTTTTGTATGATACAGTTTTCACCGTTTTTTTCTTTTTTGCTGTTTTTTTTCTGGGATGATGGCAGCTGGCAAATTAAGATATTATCTTTTCTTATCTTTCATTCAGCATAAAACAATCTGTCAATCTCACTCTTTCGTTTTTTGATGTATTCCTCCTATCTTTCCATCTTGTTGACAGCTTAACCCTTTCTTATGACAAGTTCATCAACAAGAAAGCTTAAGCACTCACTCACTCTAGATCAAGTAATGAGTACACAAAAATTGATCAATTGAAAGAGATTCTGTAATTTTTAATTTGTTTTGCAAATATATATTTAAATGTTTTAACCAAATATTAGTGCAAGTCAAATCGATTCACTCATTTACTTTTTATTTTATGAGATGCCTCAGTGTCTCCTATCCTCAGTAAAACTTTTTTTAACATGTAAGTAAGTAGGTATATCTGATATATTGGCAATTTCCCATGACCTTTTTCCAAATAAGAAACGTCAATCAACACCAAAACAAGTGGATTTTGGTGTGTACTACAATTTAACTTATTTAAATACTGGTTCAAAGTAAAATTATGCATTCTAGTTTCAACAGAAAATTTAAGATGCTTCCAAAGCAACAATTAGTTATACCAAAAGAAATGATGTGGTCCTCTTGGTACTAGAATGACAATTTTGTAAAGGATTTAATTACTACCTTTCAAAAAACTAGGATTATGTTGTAGACTTATTTGATGACCAGTAAAAAATAAACATATCATTTTTTACAAGTTATTTATTTTCCCTCTTAACTTTCTACTTGACTTCCATAAATTTTTGCAAATTCTTGCTGTCTAAATATCTGTTGGTCTGTCAGGTTTTGTATGTATGCATGTGGTATAAAAACACCTTTTGTATTTATTTTTTCTCACGTTTTCGTAAAATGAAGATAATCTATTTCTTTGCTTTAAGTGATTGGGGTGCACTATTCCTCTTTTATTTTTTTTACAGAAAACAGAAAATAATGCTTATATTTTTTTGCTTGATTTCTATTATTTGTACAGTCCAATGTCGCCCCGACGAATTCAGATGTCAACGTGGTGGTGGCTGTATCGCATTGTCTGCCGTTTGTGACAGCATTCCCGACTGTGATGATATGTCGGATGAGTTGCCATCCAATTGTCCAGGCACGTATTATTTTCTTTCATTTAATTATTTTTTCTTTTCATTCATTCATTCAACAAAATCATTCTCTCACATTCTCTGACATAATCACCAGTCAAGTCAACCAAATAACAAAACAAATAGCTCAAAACATAAAAATGGCAAAAAAGAGAACACCTGAACAACGTGACATGTATGTAATACGGCCGTCTCATTTTGTACAGAGTTGGTCGACCAGTCAATTCTTCTACTCCTTTTTCTCTCTAGAAAACCCCAAAGAAAAAATGTTTCTTGCCAAAATCAAAAGAGAAGAAAAAACACAAAGACGTTTTTTACATTCCCCAGTATTCCGAAAGAAACAAAAATAGTTGTGCTGTTAGCTGGTAAACGATAATCGCTTGCGTCTTTTCAACGAAAAAATACCTTTGTCGTTGTCATTTTCTTCACAATATCTATCTACACTTGTTGTTGTTTCTTCATTGCCATCTCAGTCAGACAAACAACAGTGATCAATACACGTTTTTTCTGCATTGTATATACCAGGACATATCCGTGTATCAATACATTTTTCTGTAAAAATACGACTTCTTACATGAAAGCTAGTGTGGACTGTGGACATAGAAGGTTGTACAAAAATGTCACTTCCCTTTTAACTTTTTCTTTTGCAGATTTTTCTTTTTGTTCAAAGCATAATTAGCTCATAGGAAAACCAGAGACGTGATATCTAGCTTTCTGTAAGAAATAAGCTACTCAGACACGATCACTGTCAAATCGGCATTACTGTCATTAAATGAACATTGATTTGGTAGCCTATAAAAGGGCAAATATCAAACACTACAAAATACTGAGTTAAGTGGCCTGATTTATCGTATTCTGATTATCGTTGAAAGGGTTAATATTACCACTTGTCACATGTTCGACAAAAATTTGAATAAACAGTGCTGCATAAATTTGCTGGCAACGATGTCACTTGCATTTGGCATAAAAGGGTTGATTTGTTGGGTTTAGGGTAGACCTTTGCATTCGTTCTTTCACGATTCTCTGTCAATCTGGCTAGTAAAAAGTGCAATCCAATCATCAAACTTAATAATGTGATGTAGGCATTGTTATATCTTTCAACAGTGTTTTTTCAATAAATTAATAACCGATTCAATGTTAAATACAGTTGACATCGTGTGTAGTAAAAAGAACCTTTAAAAACATATTAAAATGCAAAACAAGACATTGTACATTTAAAAGTTCCAGGAAGCCATTTGGTTTGTGTATGAAAATAGATCGACCTTTAAATTATGTAAGCAGCAATTTCACTGCCTTAAAAACAAATGAAGAAAACTCTCTTAAAGTCTTAAACTTTCACACAATTACCTTTGGAACAAGAAACCCATAATTTACAGGTCCACTAAAAAATTCTATTAGATATATAAGACATACATAATACATATGCATGTATAATGTATAGGATATTTAAAAAAAAACAGGTGCAGTTGGTTGCTTAGCATTGCAGTTCCTTATGTACAACCTTTACTGTATCATAAATCGTTTTATTGAAACACATAATCGTGCGATACCGTCACTATTATAGTCATCATCATAGCATAGTATCGTCTACACCGTGAACCTGAGATCATCAGTAAACAAGCCATGCACAGTATGTTCATCCATTCATTCATGTCCAAAAAATTAAATGAATGGCTTATTGGAATCGTGCGGCACACTTTTCCCGTCACTCAGTCTGCTTTTTCTTGAACTTCTGCTGCGCTTGCGCTGCACTGCAGTGATTATGAATGACCGTAGTTGGCAAAGATTGCTTGTTACTTTGACTTGACATGCCTGGAATACATTTTCTCCCTCATTTTTTTGTGCAAAAAATTTATTTTCATGTAATCACCCGAATTTACAACCTTATTACAAGGGAAAATGAACTGTAAATATTTTATTCTCTATCTTTTTTGGTCATTTAAAAAAATGTTAGCAAGGATTTTTATTGCATTGTGCGAAAATAGTCGGAGAAAAGTATCAAGCCAAGTTTAATTTGCATCACTTTTTACACTTGCACTTGTATGTCTGAAGTTTTTTTTGCCAAAAAATCTTAAATAAAATTATAAAGATGAATATGCTTATTACAACTTTTATATTCAGAAAAACACCGTAACGTTTAATTTAATTGCTAATGGGCTGTTGCGTAATTTGATTTGTCCAAAAGCGATTTCATATGATTTGCATTTTACATAATGTATTTTTTTGTAGAAGAAAATGTGGGAAAATGAAAAATTCAACTACAAGTTATTGATTGATTGACTGATTAATGGTGTATTGATTTTTTACAAAGTAAATAATTTGTTTTTTCCTGTTCTCTTCTTTAGTTGTAGCTTGCAGAGGTGGAGAATTCAAATGCGAAGATGGAAGGTAAGCTTTTTAACACTGAATTTGTGTGGGCGGAAATTGCGTTGGTGCATGCCTATCTGCTAAATTTTGACATTGACATGATATGATAATGAACGGTAATTTTTGGGGTGAGGTGAGATTTAAAGTAATAACATCAATTTTCTATTGCTTTTAGGTGCATTCCTGAATACTTAAAGTGTAACGGACAGAATGACTGTTCTCGGGGTGAAGATGAACGGGGATGTCGAGGTACCGTACACAAAATAGTTCAGTTCAGCAGTCCAGTTCATATAATTGGCGCTAAATGAATGAATTTAACTAATAAATTATTCTCTTTTCTATGTATTCTTTTCACCTGTCGTGTCCCTCTAATGAATTGAAATGACAGTTACCTGCAGGCCAGATCAGTTTCAGTGTGCGGATGGATCCCGATGCCTTCCCCAAGGTAGAATAACAGTAGCATAGCATAACAACTATATATTTTTTAAATGTTGTTCGTCTGTCGCTCTCTCGTCGCATAAATTATCATTGTAAAAATTGTTTGAAAATCTAATCATGCCATATCAAAAACACATAAAAGCTTCCATATTTGGAGAAAATTAAAATATACAAATTTTTATTTCTTTTTGATAACTTCATCTTCTCACCCAAGTGTACGTTTGTGATGGCCACAATGACTGCCCTGATAGTAGCGACGAGCATCGATGTCCGCCTCCAGGTAAAAAAAACTTTTTGTAGATAATTTTTGCACAGTTGCACATTGTCTTAAGAAACTAAATAAAATAAATTATTTTTTTAACAATGAAATATTTAAACAACTTATGAATGGTTATACTGACTAAAATGTCTACTGACTGGCTAGACTAGACATTCCCATTTTTTGCAATAATTGGATGATAACCCGTAATTATGATGAGATTGCATTTCATTTCATTCTTCACTGATTGTACGGGTTTCGTTTATACAAATCAGCTAACGACAACGTAACAGCTGCTGTGCTGAATATCAAAACGGAGCTAGATAACTTGAAACAATAAATTTTATTTTGTGAATTTATTAATTCTTAATTACGACCACAACCGCTAATCAATTGCTCCAGGCTAGACTGCTGGATAACAACTCACTTAGCAA
>JAQFZG010000392.1:0-34725 GCA_034695465.1 Entomobrya nicoleti | reverse complement strand
AAAAGCATGGGGCAACTTGAGACAATGCTAGAAAAGCATGGGGCAACTTGAGACAATGCTAGAAAAGCGTAACATGGGGGGAGGGGAGTCCGAAAATCTGCTCTATTGCGTGACATACTTATTGAATGATCTCTTTTTAATGTTATTGCAATAAAATTCATTAACATACTCAACAATGCGTAGTAGCGTAAAGCTCTCCACCTGATGAGGCCAACGATAGGCCGAAACGTATTGAAAATTTACAAATAAACAGATTTTAAAGATTATTTTCCATGAATTTGAATTTGATAAGCGCGTTTAACGCGCGAGACTGGCCTTTTCTCGTTACATATATTACAAACACTGACATATTCAAACAACGTTTTCTCAAAGTACAATGCATTTTTATTGAATCGAGATTGAAGTGGTTGAAAAAAAGTTTGCTCAAACTCTAATTAGTTTCTCGTTGGAGCTTCCAGATGCATGCAGTGAACGTGGAGGCAATGCTTGGCGAAGCTGTGAGGATCAACTCAAACTTTGTTTGCCAAACCTGGAAGAAGTGTATTTGAGCACGTGGATGTCAATCAGTTTGGATTTCCTTTTGCCAATGAAGGATCATCTTAGAGTGATATTTGTACGAGCTCGGTATATTTTACCGGAAGATCAAGAAGACACGAAAAAGTCTGTCGTACAATGCTACGGCTTTGAGACAGGGAATAAAATACTGGACTCTAATATTTGGAGAATTTTCACAAAGTTAGAAAAAAAATGGTATACGCATTGGTTGCTCGGGAGTAACATGGTTCACCAGAGAACACTTGGCTAAAAGGAACCACTAGTATACTATTCACTTTAGCAAGGCGCATTGAAATGCATACTTAATTAGACGATGTTTATCAATTTGAAATGGTAAATATTTTATCCACGTTAAATTTATTATGAAAATGATTCACTTAAAAATTATTAGTTGTTTAAATTTATTAGTCGTTTACTTGTTTTGCTAATGATAGCCAATTAACCCAATTGGCGAATTTCAACAAGAAAATCTTATCACCAAACAATCACTTAAGTTTCTTTGATAGAAGCAAATTAGCATGTAGAAATATGGTTGAATGTATGGATATCCAACGAATAGCAGTGAAACATCAATTTTTAAATTGCTGCTTTATAATAAAGTATTGTTAATGCTGTCCTTGGTGTATCAATGAATCGTCGTGATTAGCTTATATTTTCCATCTACACTTAATAATGCCAATTTAAAAAAAACTACGAGTCGAAGTGAACTTTGACATAGGTTTTATCCATGAAGTATTTATTTTCTGGCCACTCACGACAACTAAAATTGTGACTTCTAGTGAAAATGTCAAAGTATTCGTATGAGTTCATATATGAAGCATTCTTTCGAAGAATTGCTGAGTGAATCACAATACGTGTAGAATGACACTAACGGACGTTTTGCGACATCAGCTATACTTGTTTTTAAACATATCATATATACATATATATTTGGGGAAAACCTTTTTCTAGCTAATAAAATGACTACTTTTCCACGCTATTTTACGTCAGAATTTCTAAAAGTCAAAAACTGGGACTGACTATTCATTTTCAGTCATTTTAATGGGAGAGTGAGGTATTCGGTAATTTATTTTCGTCATCGAAATATCCAAGCACAATTTTACAAGCATAAAATATTAGTTTATATTTCCTTTATTTATATTAGGAAAGCTATAGTAAATTTTTGTTTCGCTCTTAATCTTTTTAAATTTCCGACCCACCAGTAACTACCAGACTTCTTCAGCGGTCCTTTTTTCTTTCTTCGTTTTGAGATAAAAAGTTTGGCGGAAGTTTTCCCTCCAATTTAGGAAAAATCACGAACCAACTGTTGCTCTTCCGCAAGACCGAAGTCATAGGTTTTATGAATAACCTGATCAATGCCATTGCTTGCAACAGATGAAATTCTATTATCAGCTACTTCCCTTTGTGTTTTGCATCAAATGAAATTCGGTATGCACAATAGTGTTCACACAGGTGTTTAAATTTCCATACCGACATTTTTACTATTACTATCGTATTTTAGTCATGACAAAACGTTGAATATGAAAGTCGGATTCACTGCCTTTACCATTTTTATAAATTTCCTCAAGCTGAGTGTGTTTTTAAACGGATAGGATTTTAAAATATACACAAAACATTAATGTACATCTACAAAGTCTATGTTATACATGATCTAGATGCTAAAGGAAGTAAGACAGTAAGTATATCAAGAACCACGAAAATCTTCCCTTCCTACAATGGAAGTTATGGTACAGTTATTTGTTCATCATTCATACATGTATGCCAGACAACTTAATTCAATAAACCTCACTCTCCCATTAAAATGACTGAAAATGCATAGTCAGTCCCATTTTTAGACTTTTAGAAATTATGACGTAAAATAGCGTGGAAAAGTAGTCCTTTTAGAGCGTAGAGAAATGTTATGCTTTTATATATTTGTAACGAAAAATAACAAAGAGCTGGCTTGCAAGATATTATCCTTGAAAATGTGGCACGAGAATAAATGTTTTATTAAAAAAGGGTACCAAAATAAATAATGAATTAAGAACCCGAAGGAAAAACTAGTGAATAAATCCTCTTATTTAAAAATGGAGAAATTTTATTTAATTAAATATAAAAGTATTTATACATCACCTATTTATTTAAACTACCAAATCCGCGCTTTTTTCATTTCCTATTTGAAATTAACTAATAAGAAGGAAAGAGGAGACCCAGAACATTCAACATATATGCATATTATGTACAAATATACATGTCACGTGTATTCCTGGTATATCGCTGTCGGTAATATATCCAAACTCAATTACTTTGGATCCAAAGCATCAAGGGCTTAATTTACAGCTTGTAGAAATTGTAAACGCCTAAAACCATTTATTGGGATACTTCCTAATGAAGTTTTCATGCTAGATGTTTTCCATTAACTGATGGTTTTTATAAAACGCATATGTAGTATGTAATAACGTCAGAGAGAATGTGGTATGAGCAGATTTTGTCGGTTGGCCCTTTTTTCGAGTTGCCGTATTTTTGTGAGGCTGGTAGAGCGTCGTATTCGTCAATTGCTAAACATATTCAGCTCAGCTAGCTTTGTTTTCATAATTTTGCATGCTAAATAAACTCATAAAATACGTATGGATGCATGTATACTTAATAGGTTGCCGGCCTCAGAACAATACATCAACTCGAAAAAAAAGCCAACGGACAATTAGGGCTGATACCACATTCTCCCCGACGTTAATACATATTTAGTCTAATAAAATGTGCTAGTAGAGTTCTACTACATTCCATTTAACAATATTATGTGCAAATATAAACTTATAAAAATATATTAACATGGTCGAATGCTATGCAATTATTTCAACAGAAGGTGTTAACCTTATTAAAAATATGGACGGGAGTAAAAATACAAATGACACATTTAAATACACTATGAATGTGTAATGGCTTTCGATTAATTTTGTTTATTAGACTATTGAGTATGTTTAGTAATTGTAAAAACGATTTTGATGGTCTATACGAAAATATAATGCACTTACTGAGTACATGTTGACAAATTTGTATCATTTCACCTTCCAGCCATATTAGTAATCATCCAGTAGATCCGGCATTTCGATATGCCATATACACCCTACACCATATGCGATAAAAAGCGCGACAATCCAAAATGTAGGAATCGGATATAGTTTTTCTGCTTGTGTCACTTTAGCTAAAGGTATTTCGGCCTTTGTAAAATTTGGTCTACAGTTAGGTTCGTCAAAGAAGTTGGAGGTGGCAACAATGCTAGTGAAGTTGTCCTCCATGTTTTTGTAGAAAAGTACAACTAGCTTAATTTATGATATAAAATATATTTTTGTAGAAAATGCGATACAGCTTGTGGTTGCGATGGCAGACAAGATACAACTGACAATGAAAGAAAAGCTACTGAACGCACACCATTATATTGTGATAGCTTTGGAATAACGGAGAAAGGTCGCGAGAGTTGTCTGTAGAGAGATACTTTTTGACATGGTGGTAGGCTAGTGTGCGTTTAAAAAGATGTATTATGGGAAACTCACACAGTTTAGATTAAGATATATGTGTAGTAGAGCTATGGTATTTTCTCATATAAATAACAGGCCCGTTTGAAAAGAGCTGTGTCTAATTTGGTTAGTTATAGAAATAAATGATAAATAACGATAAAAAGGTTTGTTCGGCAATAAACTGCAAAGCAATTATATGCTTTTTTTCCATTTCCTAGGGCAAATCCTAAATAACAATTTGCACACTATAAAATATACTCCACAAACTCTATTAAATTTGTTTGTACGATTTAGCAAGCAAAAGTAACAAACCGATTTTTCACATGCAACAGCAGGACGAGTTGTACGATGATAGGTATAGGTTTTGTGGGAAGCGCACTGCTAGAAAAAGCAGAACTCTGTGTGCAAAGCAGTCTGTCGATACACAAACGCTGGGAAAAATGTCAATCTGTAACACAATACGCTGTTAAGGTGTTTATGATTGTGGCTCATGTCTTATGCATCCTTTCTTTACCTCGCACACTTCCACCTGTCTTGTTGCTTTCAATTGATGTCAAAACCTTTTCAGATTTGTAAAATTTACCCTTATTGGTTATAGAATTGCCCTGGTTTCAATCCTTCTAAAACCTTTGGTGACATATTTTGGTGTTTTGGTACGTTATTTACAGACCTGTCAAGCCTTCAATGTCAAAAAATAGCGTTCTAGAACTTTCTTTTATAAGGCGTGTTCTCGACAATACACTAATATATTTGTTTGTAAGTATATAAGAAAGAATTATCCATTAATGCTCAGTTCCGTAACTTTCTCCTGATTCATTTTCACTTCAACATTTTTCTGTATGAGGAAATAATGTAGAATTATTTGTACAAAAAGTCCATATTTTAACTACAGTAGACTAACTAAAATTTCTATAAATTACGACATTTGTACAAAACCGTATAAGAAACCATTATGAGACCATAAGCCCTTTACTTAGTTATTTTTAGATTATTTTAGCATTAAAACTGTTTCACTAACAAGCCGTCATTTGAAATTAAAAATATGTACGTATTTATTATTTTGAGTCAGAGTGCTTATTCATAAGACCCTTCTTTGAATTAATATCTACAAATGTATCGAATTGGTCTATAAAGTTTAATTTTAGAATTTTGTAATCAGATTACCATTTACAAGTATTTTGTATAAAAAACAAATCGTTAGCATTGATTAATGTAGGTTTTTAATGATTAATAGCAATTTTAATAATAAGGCATAGAACGCAGTCTAGTTAAGTATTTCGTCTACGACAAAAACTTGCGGATTGAATTTGCTGCAACAGAACACTAAACAGATTTTTAATCATATCTAATATCAAATCTAAATACACTTCAGGTATTAAATATTTTGTGGAAATAACGAGAATTTGGGTAAAATAATCAACAAGGTAAACGTATTTTTGCAGTGAGTCTACTTACAAATAACCTCAAATTAATTTTTTTAGATACATAAGCACACTTGTTATTAAAGCTTATATTTCCTTTTATGTATTTCATTTATTTGATTATCTTTCACTTCAACTGTAGAAATTTTAGATCATTATTTTGTTGACAAACAACCGTAAAAATATGAATTCATCATTAGAAAACTCAATATAAAGCAGACATTATGATAATAAATAGCGAGAAATAAGAGCAAGTCTTTTGAAGTTTTTGTGGTAGACTTTTGCTTTTGATGTTGGCATTCTAACTAAATTTAATAAATTGTTTATTTCTTTTGTAAAAAGTATCACTGCGATAAAATCGTCCACCTTTTAGTAATTTTGGAATGATCTTTAAGAGCTTTGGCTAAAAATTTGCTTCAATTGCCATCCCACCATTACTCTTTTGAAGTACATTCAACATTATTAAAACGAATAGTAAAAGCATGTTTGTGACTTCATAATAATAGCCAATTAAACATTTCGGCGAATTCCAACAAGAAATCCTTATTAGCAAACAACAACTTAACTTTCTTTGATAAAAACAAATTAGCACTTATACATATGCATATGAATGCATGGATATAGAGCAAATAGTAGTGGTATATCAATGAATCCATATGATTAGCTAATATCTAACATTTAAACTTAATAAAGGCTATTTGAGAAACTACATTGGTACACACATTTTAGTAAATTAGTACCAAAATAAATAATAAATTAACAACCTGTAGGAACAAGCAGTGAGTAAATCCTCTTATTTAAAACTGGAAATTTTTTATTTAATTAACTATTTAAATGTTTATACTATAACTATTTAAACTACCAAATCCCCACTTTTTTAATTTCCTGTTTACAATTAACCTAGCAGAAGGAAAGTCGAGATCCAGAACATTCAACAGAACATACATACATGCATATACGTAATACTTACAAATGTACATATCACGTATATTTCTTGTATATCGCTTTATGTAGTATATCCAAACTCAATTACTTAGGATCCAAAACATCAAGTACTTAATTTACAGATTAAAGAAATTTTAAACACCTAAAACCATTTCTCGGTTCATTTCCTAATGTTTGTTTTCATTCTCAATGTTTTCCATTAACTGATGGGTTTTTAAAAGAGTATATGTAATAATTACCATAAAATGTGCTAGTAGTGTTCTACCATAACAATTATACTCAAGTGGTTGTTGTTGCATATAACATATATCAATAATATTACTAGTGAAAACGACAAAGTCATTTGTAATGGAAATTGTCCACATATTATATTTACGTCATCTTAGCCTTGAAAGACATTTGCGTACTATCAGGGACTGAAATGCTCCGGGCGGTAATTATAATTTATTTTTATAAAAGATTACTTATACCATAATGAGATATATGCATTTTATACTTTATTTTTACATGCTTTGTTCTAAAGTGTTTGCGGCGATAGTTTGTTTGATCTTCCAAAAATCGATAAATACAAAGCGTGTTGTGTAAGGACAACAATTTGAAGATGAAAAGCACTTCAACAAATGCATTGATATGGAAAACCTTGTGATCTTCAATCATCACTTGAAAATTTTTTGTTTGCTGGCGCAAATCCCACAAGTATATTGACATGGGCGAATGCTATGCAATTTTACAACAAAAGGTTACAACTTAAGTTAAAAATATGAACGGGTTTAAAAAATATGAAAGACCAATTTAAATAACTATGGATACGGAATACCTTTCCATTAAAGTCGTTTATTAGACTATTGAGTATGTTTAGCAATTATGCAAACTTCTGCACAAGAAAGATTGTTTAATTGAAATAGTTTTAGATCAATATTTTGTTTTATATGCTGATTCCTATACAATAAATAATAACAAATAAGATTTTGATGTTCAATAAGAAAAAACATAGCACTTACTTACAATTAGTACACGTTGAGAAATTGGTATCGTTTCACCTTCCACACATTTTAGTTATCATCAAGTAGATCCGGCATTTCACCATTTTGCACTGCCATTTCAATATTTTCATCATTATTATCAGTCCCTTCCTCCGAATCAGTTCCTCGTCGATGCCTCCATCGTCTTCTAAACTCATCTTGAAACTTTTCCGAAAGAATAGCGTAAATGAAGGGATTCACACAAGAGTTGCTCATTGCCAACCAGTGGATCCATAACCAAATAATATTGATATAGTAGTAGTCGTTTATTTTGGGAATGTAAACTTGTAAAAAGTTGTATGTCTGATAAGGCAACCAACAAATAGCAAACATCACAACCACTATCACCATCATCCTAGTCACTTTCCTTTTCTTGTTTAAAATCACTGCGTCTCGATTTTCTTCATTGTTTCCAGGTGTTTCCACACACCAAAGATGCACTGTTGTCCAGTGGCGAAACAAGCCAAGGCCCGGCCCGGGAAGCCAATGTGTTTGTTAGTATTCAAAATGAGCCTGATTTGAGTCTGAGCCTTATTTGTTCTAATTGAAAATATGAGTATGGTATAGATTGATTTAGTACTTGTGTCTAATCTGTTTTTATTGATGCACACATTCTACTTGTAAACATTACAGCACAAAATTTGAACTTCAGTTATTATTTAATATAACATGACGTTTTAATATATATATTTCATTCTTAAGTAATTTAACTGATGTTGATTTAATTCAATTTCAACAATACCAGCTTTTTTATATAATTCATTTATACGTAATTTGTAATATTCATAAGCATTAAGCAATATAACTCATAGTTTCATTCATGACTAAACATTGCCGAACAAATAAACAAAATATTTGAACAACACTAAATATTTTTTATTTTACGACACTTAACAGCACAAAAATCATTAATTACTTCGTCGAAATCGACTTTCTCCGCAATCGATCGTTCAATTGAAATAATCGCTAGTCCATTCAATCGTTCCTGTCCCATGCTAGAACGTACGTAGTTTTTAATTAGTTTTAATTTCGAGAACACCCGTTCATTGGAGGCCACTGATACTCCGAATGTAAGAAAAATTCTTAAAGCAATCTCGAAGTTGGAATAGGCAGATTCAAGGTGATTGATGTAGATTATATTTAATATATCAAGTGGAGTGAGCTGGTCAACAGGCTTTCCCTCTTCAGCAAATTCCTTAACCGTAAAAGGTAATGACTGAATTTCATTCCAAAACAAATCAAGATTAAAATCGTTTGGGTACTTGCTGCAAAGTAATTCAACTTGAGCTTTCTTCGTGCTAGTGTGGGTACTTTCGATTAGTCCATTTCCCCATAAAAACTTGAAGTCATTTACACAATCGCTTATCTGAGTAAACCTTTTCTTCATTTCCTTCGTAACTTGACTCAAGAGAGAATCAAAAAAGTCCAATTTGAAACGTTCAATATCGTTAAGTGACTTTGAGTTGTTGACTTTTTCCGCTGTGTCATATTTTGGGTTAATGCCACGTCCACGTCGAGTTAAAAATCCGCTGTCTAACGGAATGTCATTTTCTGCTGCCAAGTGTTCCGCTGCCGATAAGCAAGTTTGAAATCCAATCTTTGTAAATTCTTCCAGCCAATTCGTTAACACAGACAAGTTCTTTTGAGCACTGTTAACGTCAATGTCCTTTGCTTGTAATTTCAGATTACAAGCATTAATTTGAGCTAGCAACTGGTTCCAAATAGTCAAGCCTAATACGAACTTAAAACTTCTCAAATCTCTCAATCTACTCCCAGCAGCTGCAATAGTTTCAGCATTGAATAGATGTGAAGTCGACATTTCCGTTAAAACTTTAAGTATTGAGCCAAAATTCTTCCATAGGGCACTAACTGCTGAAGCTTTTGAAGACCATCTCGTACTGCTTTGTGACTTTGGTGTGACATTGACTTTATCGGCAATTTGTTCCCAACGCACAGGTGAAGACGCAAAGTATGAATATAGGTTTTGAACGACTCCCAGTATTAGCTTGGCTTCCAAAATCTTCTCTGCTGAATTGACTCCTACGAGATTTAATGAGTGTGCTGCACACGGTACAAATCGTGCTGTCGGGTTTACTTTTAGGATTCGTGCCTGTACACCCGAATAGCAACCAGCCATATTAGATCCATTATCGTAAGACTGTCCCCTGCAATCGTTAATATCAATTCCGTCGTCTTTTAACTTCTTTAAAATTACATCGGTAAGTCCAGCACCAGTTTTTGCTGTCGAGGAAATGAAGTCCAGAAAATTTTCTTTGATGAAACAGCCACTATTAGAACATTCCACGCTTCGAATAACTTGAGAAATTTGTTCCATGTGGGATGTATCTGGAGTACTATCAAACATAATAGTATAATACTTCCTTTTTTTGATGTCACATAGTATGCGGGATTTAATTTTCTGACCGCAAAGATAAATGAATTCATTTTGAATCTGAGGACTTAAATAGCTCACACTTCCTTTCGTTAGTCGATTTACATGCTCTGCTAAAGGTGAATAATACTTTGACAGTAATTTAATTAAGTTGAGAAAATTACCACAGTTTGAATCCGCAACGTTGCGGCTATGACCTTGAAATGCTAAATTATTCTGAGCCAAAAAGAACACAGCATCTAGAATTCCTCTCAAAATCTTCCGCCATTCACTGACGTTTTGTTGTATTGCAGAATTTAGTTTTGAAACTAGAGATGTACTGTCCAGTAGAGATTTTAAATATTTTTGATGAGTTGTCATACACATTATATGTGAAATACTTTCTTCATGGCGACTGATTCCCCGAACCCCATGACCAAAATCCGTAAATCCAACGGATCCAAAGTTCGACCATGGCGACAAATTTCGTTCAGCGTACATACAGCATGGTAAGCAAAAAACACTTGAGGTCTTCAAACTGATAAGGATCCAAGTTCGGGTAAATGGTTCCCCATTTGATTTTCTTCCAATGATGAAACGCTTCCAGTAAACATACGCAGGATTTTCGCTGTCAAGCAATTCCAAGTTGTCTGTCAATTTTGAGTAAGCCAGTTTTGATCTGAGCTTTTCCGATAATATAAGCGGCCATGACGATGGATCTATAGAATTTAATCAATAAAAATAGTATTCGGTTTGGTTAATATGTCTATTCTTAAGAAGTACAAATATTAACATTACAGAATTATAGTCAAGTACCCATAAAATTGATGTCATCCTGAATGGCACCAGCCATATCAGAACTAATTTGGTAATCAGCTGATTCACATTCCTTTGATGCTTGAGTTGATTCTCTGTTGACACCGGAAGAACACATGACCTCCTGGTCTTCATTTACAGGGGATTCCATTGAATCGTCATTTCGCTGGTTTTCTGATGCATTGTCATAAGATGTCTCTTCTTGCTGAGATTCAGATTCACCAGTTCTTTCTCTCTGATTATCTTCTTGATTTGCCGACTGAAGTATTCTGCCAATGCCACCAGATTCCAAATCAGATGATCCCTCGGACTCAGCCACGGCTTGGATGGGCTCCTTAATTAAGATTTAAAAAGGAAAATAAAATTGACAAGTTTAATGTTGCGAAATAAAATTGATATGGAGTTTCAGATTTACACAGTTAATTTTAATGTGAACTTACATTTGACGAATTTGCAGTCGTTGTCGTTGATGAGTCCGTTACTTTAGTTGAGGTTGATGAAGTAACTTTAAAATATTTGGCCGTAGTTTCCTGCAAGGTCGGAATACTTTTATTTTTCTCCTCTTTTCGTTTTCGTTTCTGAGCACCTGATAACTCTTTTGAAGATCCTGAAACGGATTTTTGATTTTCTGTTTTGTGTTTACGCACCATTTTGTAATAATAGCACTGTTAACTGATAAGAATTCGTTTCAAAGACAAATTAAAAATAAGTAACCTTAAACAAAGTTAGCCAACATCCTACGTACAATGCAAGTCAATCACACCACCTTCGCAAAAGTAAACACACAAGTATGCAAAATCAAGTGAGATTGAATCTGGCGGTGAAAATGAATGTACTCTATGAACATGAATCGTATATATTAAAATTGCAAGTTATCAAACAAAATGTTGATATTATACATTTGGATGGAATTTAATTCAGAAATATTTCAAATAAATAATATCAATTCTTGTAAATAAATTTCTAAATGGAATTTTAAACAATTTTTTCCATCTGTCATTCAAATTTTTGATTACCTGCGTCGTGTGGTATATGGTTTGATTTGCATTAGATATCATTTTTATAGGAAGAAATTTTTATTTGGTACATGCATTATTTGGTATTTTCTCATTATTGACTAAACTAAAAGAAAAAGTATCTCTCATCATTTCAAACTGCGAATATGTATGTTTTGCAAATGAATTCTACGAGTATATTAATGAAAACTTTAAACAGATAATTTCTAGCCATTACTTTATAAGGACATTCATTCTACCACGAAAGTTTTAATGCCAACTTTTTAAATTCATAACTGTGACTGCTGACTACGTTCTACTAATAGTGTGACACTTCATTTAAAGAGTGGTAAACTTGGCTTCTAATTTTACTTCATTTGTTTAAACTATCAGGGACAGTCTTTGTTTGATCAACTGATAAACAATGCATGGTATATAATTGTACTTTAAAGTTCTATGTATTTGTTACACATCGCATTTCTACAATGTCACTTTTCCCAAATTTTGTTAAAACTCATACATCCAAATCCAACTCAATCTATTTTGAGAACAATGTTACCATAAACTATACGTTTACTTAATATTTATGCAAAAAAAAACTTTAATTTTAGTCCATATTATAAACTATACGTTTACTAAATATTTATGCAAAAAAAACTTTAATTATAGCACAAATTATAAACTATATAAGCTTTATCGTTTAATTCAGTGAGATTTTGCACAGTAATTTGAATTTTGTAAGTGATGTTAAATGGAACTGTATTTGTTTTACCTCTTAGAAACCATTTGGCGTGCCTTTATGTATATTTGGTTTCACGTTTTACAAATATTTTCTTAGAGAAGATCGGGACCGGGACCGGCCCCTTCGGGGCCCGGCCCGGGAAACAACTTCCCTCCCCTTCCCTCGTAGTTTCGCCCCTGCTGTTGTCTTATAATATGCAAAACTAATGATTGAAAGTGGAGCAATGTATTGGGCAAACACTAGAAACTGATAGTAGTACCACTTAAATGATTTCGAAAGATATATACTTTGGCAGAAGGGAGTGATCTCGTTTAAGTCAGCATTGTAATATATTTTCACGCTAAACACAATAAAAAAAAAAGTTTGAGTAATGAAAAAAAACATTCAAAGATTACACATTGTTTTTTATGAAAAATATGCCTGAAGTCCATATAAGTTGGTATTGCAATAGAAATGGCAGCAAACCAAATAAGTTTAACCACAAAAGACGGTGTCCATTTCTCAAAGTTGATTTGTAAAGGATGAACCACAGCTCCACATCTCTGCAATGCAATGGCAGCTAACGTAAATACGCTAACCAAAACAGAAAGCTCCTGTTAAAAAAGAACACAGTTAATTTTATTACAACTTAGAAAAAATATGAGTAAACTAGTTCATTATAGAATTTTTTTATATACTTGTGTAAATGGGCAGATTGGACAAAGGAAATGTGGAATATCCCATCTTTGAAACAATGCCGCTTGAAAATGAAAAGGAACGGTTAAAATAGAAATAATGATATCCGCGGCGGCCAAGTTGCAAATAAATGTATTAGTAACAGTTCGCATTCTTCTGGATGCCTGTTGGTTAAAACAAAGCAAAATAATCCATAACATTTAGAAAATATGCTAGGATAATAATACAGTTGAGCTTAAGCCCTACACGTACCAAGGCGAGCCATAATACTAGCCCGTTACCGATCAATGCTATAAGAAATATTGCACCGTATGCAATAAACAGCGCGATAATCCAAAATGTAGGAATTGGATATAGTTTTTCTGCTAGTGCAACTTTAACTGAAGGTATTTCGTCGTTTGTAAAATTTGGTGTACAGTTACGTTGGTTAAAAAAGTTGCACGTAGAAGCAATGCTAGTGAAGTTGTCCTCCATGTTTTTGTAGAAAAGTACAACTAACGTAATTTATGATATAAAATATTTCTTTTAGAAGAGTCGATGTTGCTTGTGGTTGCGATCGCAGACAAAATACAACTGAAAGGAATGCTGCTGAACGTACAACTTTATATTAGGATACCTTTGGAATGACGGAGAAAGTTCACGAGCAGAAAAAAAAGAGAAAGTCAGCGAAATACAAGTGTATTTTTGGCATTTTCTAGACTGTGTGCACACGGGATGTCGGGAGAGACGTAGTTGTTGATAGGGTGGTAGACTGGTGTGTGTTTAACAAGATATATTATATGAAACTCAAACAGTTTAAATTAGCATGTGAATATAGTGAAGCTATTTCATTTTATATACATAAATAAAAGGCTTATATGGGAAATTTGTTGTCATTGAAAAAAAATCATGTAACTAATATTTACGCAATGAATATCAAGACGTTTTAGATTTCACGAAGCATAATTTTCCAATGTAAAAAAGACGTAGGATGTTTGCGTAAAGTTTATGTGAAGTCGATAACAAGGTCTACATAACCACATTGTGAAAGCCATATCACGATATAGCTTGTATAACCTTTGTAAATAAATATTTAATAATAAATATGGTTTTTGATGACAAACAAGATATTGCAAATTTAAGAAACGCAGTATCAGCAAATTATTTTATAAGAAATACCAAGAAATTGATCCAAATAGGGACTTGTACTGTTAGATGTATACGTTTAACACAACAAATATTTCAATGGAAATGTTTTTATTGAGTGAAAAATAAAGGATTTTTTTACTGATAGGTACTGTGGTAAGTTAACGCTACAATGAAATACGTGCCAAATATATCAACCTTATTGACTGAGAAGCTTCCACGCCTCTATGCTCTTTTCAGTTGAATAACAGCAGTAACAATTAATTTGAAAAATGGCAGATGCTGCTCAATAAAAATAAATCATACAAGCATATGCTGAATGCAATCAATCAGTAAGTTTATGGTTAATATCACAGCTTGCATGAGCTTTCACCTAGTATACACACCAATTAACAAAAATAATTATAGCTTTTGAGTCTACCGAATGTCTGGGTAAATTTGAAACCTGTAGAATATATTGGGTAAGAAAAGGAAAGGGTATTCTTGGGAGACTTGAGACGGCTTACTATATTATTATGTCTAACTTTAAAAGGCACTCATACAAGTGATTTTTTAGATTTGTAGAACCAGAATTAATTGAAAATTTTGACAAACTTTATTTAGATTAGAAAAATTGAATATTAATTGCAAGTATTTCAAAATAAAACTTGGACCACGAATGTCAGAAAATGTCAAATATAGGAAATAGAAACCCAACATAATACTTTGTGTATGGAGTATATGCAGTAGCAATAAGTGAGTAGTTCATGTAAAAACAATATCTAATAACTGGCACAGGCATATAAGCATAATAGTTGGGTACTTCCAAAAACTAGCCAAGTTACTACTCAATGAATTAAGTAAAAGAATTTTGTGTAGTTCGAAAAACATCACTCCAAAATCAGAGACTTTTTTCATCTTGTTTGTTAAATTTCTTTTTCCCCAACAAATTTTGTAGTAAAGTTGTAGACAAATTGCCTAAAAAGTGGCAAAAACTCCTCCGCATTTCTATACATATATTACATTATATACATATACATTATATGGAGACATATACATATATTACAAACTAATGGCTAGAGTAATTTTTTAATAGCGCAAAATAACGAGGTGAACATTTTCCACTGCAACAATATTGTTTTCGCGATCAACATTTATCCCTTTATTAATAATTCGTTCACCAGGTCATGTTCCTTGTCTGTTCCAAAACTTTTTAACCTCTTTGTTGAACTTCTCATGGAGAATCTCATAAATAAAAGGATTCACACCGGAATCGATATTGATCATTGTTTCCAGGTGTTCCAGTTTTTATAACATGTTAAGTATATAAGAACAAATGGTAGAATATATTGGGTACATTGGAGACACGGATTGTAATCCCACTTCAAAGACGGAGAAAGATATTCACTTTTGCAAAATATGATGGTTTCAGTGCTATAAAGGTTGAGGTAAATTGAAGCACAGGAGGATAAACAATAAGAACTAATTATAAAACGATCAAACTAATGAAAGATATTCGTTTTTGTTCTAAAACAAATGTTTAGCTGTCCGGAGGAAAATTGCAATGACAATAGCCCTAAAAATCCAGATTCGTAATAAAGATATCCGTCAAAATCGATATTCATGAATGTAGACTACTGTTTAAAATGCATAAGGTCTTAATATAGAAAAAATATTAATCTTTTGCGAAATACTCCAAAACAATCTAGCTGAGTAAAGTGATCTATATAAAAGACTGTCAAGTTTTGGTACATCGTAAACTTTGTAGTGTACATTTTCTTGATTAGAAATGCTCAGAAAATTGGAATTTGTGGAAGATTTCTTATTTCTCATGTGTATTGCTTGTTGCGTATGGACTGTTCCAGAAAAACGTATAAACTAAGATTTTTGCAGAGCGGGGTGTCTTTTGCTGTCTTCATTTTAGTGTATGTAAGTTGAGAAGTGGAAAGGAGAGCAACTCACTTGGCTGCCACGTGCAATCAAACTGTTTGCGTCATTATTGTGCTGAAGGAACTTTATGTGGATAAAATTGTACAAATTATTGAACTTCCAGAATATGCTTTTTAAAGAAAGAATATAATAGAAAAACTGTAGTTCTATTTCAACTACACTCGTACGCTAATGTTTGAAGTATGCCTGTGTTATTCCAATTTGTAATATGCATCTGTACTTGGAATTTTACTTTTAGCTTATGAGAACTTTTTCGGTTTGGTGTCGGGAGAACTCTGTTGTTTTTTACATCTTCTTACACAGTGGTACATACTCTAATTCTCATATAAACAATACTTCAGCAGGTATTGACGAAGCTACACCAATACAACTAGAAGGAAAGCTACGAAACACACCTCCACATAAACTTTGATAGCGTCTGAGGGATAGAGAAAGTTCGCGAGAGAAAATAAAAGAAAGTAAGCCAAATGCCAAGTGTATTTTTAGCGCTCCAACAAACGTATGCACGGGTTGTTTAGCAAGACATGATTTTTGACATGGAGGTATGCTAGTATATAGTTAACAAGATATTTTTAAAGAAACTAATACAATTTAAATTAACATAAAACATCCAGTGAAGCTTTTGTATTTTATTTTTCCAAGAAGGAGCTTAAATTTGGTACGTAACTGAAAAATTGTAGCTCATTAGTTAGTTTGATGTTATTTGAAAAAGCCGTGATGTAACTTTGAAAATTTCAACACAATTGAATAGTTCAAAAATCATATTTTCAACGTAATCAAGCGATGTAGTATGAATAGAGCTTATTTTAAAGTTAATAATAAGGTTTACACAACCTCATTAAACAGATTTCCCGAAAAAGCTGCTATCGTCTTTGAAAATATGTAATAAGAAGTTTGCTAAAAAAACAAAATAACAAAATATTGTCAAATACAGCGTGATATATTTACTGAATAATGGTTAATATTAACGTAACATTGGAGCACATGTCAAATATATGTATGTCTAGATGAGCTGGACATTTTAAGATATTGTTTAGTTCATTAACTAGATTTTATTATGGCGGGCGAGCTTTGCTCCCTAAAACCGTCAAATAAAATCCCCTCTGAGGGAACTAACTAACTAACTAACTAGATTTTATATAGTTGAACATCCCAAGAGCAGGCGTTTTCTATAAACAGGTTCATTCCCTCATCATGTGAAAGCTATCACTATATTTTGGTAATGGGGATGAATATTTAATTACGTTTTCAAGTTAAGTATCTTGTCTTCTACAATAACGAAGCATGTTTAAGGCTTTTTAATAATGACTACTTTAATAAATGTCAACGAACAAGCCTTACAAAGAAACCATTGCATAATGTTCTTTGATGAAAAAAATTATTATGCATACAAAAGAGTTAGACGATGTAGTACAAAATATGTTGCAATCACATAATATGCCTGTCTTCGTTCGTTCGTTCAATCGTACTATGACCCTAAGTTAACAGGTATGATATCCCCATCCAGACCTCAAACTTACTGTGCAGCCTGTGAGCAAACAGGTTGTTCCGGTGTTTCAATATTTTATTTATTTTATTTCCGGTTATAATAAAAAGTGGGAATATGTATTGCACCAACATTAAGTTATTATAGTAATACCACTTGTATGAATTTGAAAGATATATGCTTTGGCAGAATGGAGTGATCTCGTTCAAGTCAGCATTGCAATAAATGGTCACGAGTATTCAAGTAGTTAAACTTTTATGCAATACTTGAATAAGGACAAACCTAAAGCACACATAATATGGTACTAAAATGCTTTTTAATGTGAGCCAGATTAGTACGATGACAATATATATTTTTCATTTGGCAATGCTAATATGTAGTGGGTATGCCACCGCTCCGTGTCTCTGCAGTGCAATACGCTTTCTTTGACAGAATGTTCCTGGTTAAAAGAACAATTGATTTATTACAGAATACTGTTAAATATATTATTTATCATACGCTAAGTATGTATAGTTATATTAGTTACTTTTGTAAACGGACGGACGGAAATGTCCAGTTACGTTGGTCAAACAAGTAGCAGTTAGCAACTATTTTAGTAATGGTTTTTTCCATTGCCTGTTTAAAAGCACAACTAACGTTTTTATGTGAGTTAATTTAAGAAAAAAACTTAATAATTTGGTAGCTTGTGAACTCAGGAGAAAGTTTGGAAAATGAAAAAAGAAAGCGCGCGACGCGAGAGGAGGTTCTCTTTGACACGGAGGTATTCTATTTTGTATTTAACAAGATATCTTATAAAACATGGCCATAGTTTAAATTAACATGAATATGTAGTGGAGCTTTTAGTATTTTTCTTGAAACCTTTCTTGAAAAATACTTTGAAAATAACAAGAAAAGAAGCTACCTCTCATTAGTTCAATTCCTGTTATTGGGAAAAGCCTAAAAAATACGTTTTTACGCAACTCTCGAAATATCAGTAGCATTCAGTCGTACACCAAGCACATTTTAAGTCGCAGGATGTAAGTAGGATGTTTACGTAAGTCGATAATCAGATTTACACTTCCTCATTAAACAAACCTTTATGAAAAAACTTGTATCCTGTTTGCAAAATATATTCAAAAAGAAATTTGCTTAACAACAAGATAAAAAGATCTTGTGCGTCAGTACAAAGCGATAATAAACATTTCAGAAAGGTAGACTATTTCAAAAGGAACAATTTTATTTCGGGAAAATATACCAATTTAATTTCCGCCTCAAAAAGTAGGAAAAAAGTATCGTCTTGTACTTAGCAGTTCCTCAATTGGAGGTTGCTTGAGCTGGTGGTCATACCAGAGCGTATAAAATAGGTTGCCATGTTCATCTTGTAAACGTTCTACTAGAGTTTGCTAATGATACCAAAAAAATAGCAATAACGCTTGGCTTTTTATCACTATTGATAGCGTTACAATAAAAGTCCAACACGATCAAAAGCAGCTCCAAAGCAATAAAGGGTGACTAAATTATGGGAATGAAAGGAAATTTGTGAAAGTATGATATTAAAATTATGCGAATGTTAAATTAAAAAGTACTTGGTCGTCGGAGAAGTTAATATGGAAACATTTTGGTATCAAAGAGCACCTAAGTTATTGTACAACGCAGTCAATTTCAAGAAAAAAAGCTAGCATCAAACAATGCTAAATATACATAAACACACTTTTATCAACGAAAACTTAGTTCGTATTTCATTTGAGGAACTTCTCTAGAACAAAGCTTATTAATAATTTGGGTACCACGGAGAAAATATAATTTAATATTGAATAAAACCCACACGTCCTAAGGAAACCCCATTGTGTTTCATAGCCAAAAAAACAACCAATTGTAGTATCGTATTACATACAGTTATGTAAAAGGAATATATACTTAGAAGATTTAATATCAGTGTAATGATAAACTTGTCCAATTTTTTGCCTAAATTTGACAAAAAAATACGGCAAGCTAAACAATAACAACAAAGGCGATATTTTTACACATTTACTGAGGTTTTTATTTTACTACCTAACTACCTAAACGGTTCCGTCCATATCTGTCGAATATGTCGAATCACCCCCAGATTCAATGTCAAGCCATGATTTCTTATGCTTAACCAATTAGTGCACGTCTGTGTCAATGCAGCCAAGTGTTTTACCAACGAAATACAATCAAGTATAAGTAATCTGCTCCCACGTAGCACTTACATGTTATTCCTTACCTTCATTCGTCCGATCAGTCTTCCAATGCCTCTTCCTGGTGAACAGGAATGATGTCACCTTCCACAACACAAATAGGCTGTGCAGCCTGTGGGCAAACGGCTAGTTCCGGTATATCAACATTTTGCACTACCATGGCAATATTTTCTTCCATATTATTAATTGATTCGTCCGAATCAGTCAATCGACTCTGCCTCCATCTTATTGCAAACTCTTCTTGAAACTTCTCATTGAAAATTGCGTAAATGAATGGACTCACACAAGAGTTGCTCATTGCCAACCAGTGAATCCACATCCAAATAATATTAATATAGTAGAAGTCGTTTATCTTTGGAAAATGAACTTGGATAAAGTTGTATGCCTGATAAGGAAACCAACAAATTGCAAACATCACAACCACTATCACCATCATTTTAGTCACTTTCCGTTTCCTGTTCAAAATCACTGCGTCCCGATTTTGTTCCCTGATTCCTGGTGTTACTTCACTCCAAAGTTGTTGAGAAGTTTTTCCATATGCCAAACTTATGATTGAAAGTGGGAGTATGTATTGCACCAACACTAAGAACTGATAGAAAAACCACTTGAAGGATCTTGGAAGATATGTGCTTTGGCAGAATGGAGTAGTTGTGAGGTCGGCATTCCGATATATTTTTACTCTAAAAAATAATTATTATTTGTTTTCAGAAAAAAATTGAACTACATTTATAGCTTATTGCAGCCACAAACCACTTACCTGAAGTCAATCAAAGTTGGTACCGAAATACAGGTTGCTGTAGTCCAGATCAATACGACGACAATAGAAGGTGTCAATTTAGCGGTGCTTATTTGTAGTGGATGTACCACAGCTCCGTATCTCTGCAGTGAAATAGCAGTTAGTGTTAATACACTTACTGCAACAGAGAGTTCCTAGTTAAAATAACAGTGCATTTAAATACTACAAATTCAAATATATGATATATGTATTTAAAGCCAAATAAATTATGTACAATGATTTACTTGTGAAAATGGACCAACTGGACAAAGGATATGTGGAATATTCCATTTTTGATACAACGCCGCTTGAAAATGAAATGGAACGGTGAAAAGTAATATGATCATATCCACTACAGCCAAGTTGCAAATAAATGTATTAGTGACAGTCCGCATTCGTCTTGATCCCTGTTTTTTTATAAAATGGCGAAATAAGATTTAGAAAAATTAACAGTATTAGAATATTAGAATAATATTTGACATACCCAAATCAGCCAAAGTACTAGCCCGTTACCAACCAATGCTAAAAGAATTATTGCGCCGTATGCAATAAATAGTGCAACTTTCCAAAATGTGGAAATAGGATACAGCTTTTCTTTAACTGCCACTTTAAATATAGGTATTGTGTCGTCTGTTAAATTTAGTGTACAATTAGTTTGGTCAAAGAAGCTGCAGTTAGCAGCAAAACTTGTGAAATTGTATTCCATTTTTTGTCAAATAGCACAATCAACGTGAGAAGATATCTTTTTTTACTCATTGACCGTTTTCTTGTGCTTGCGAACGCTGACAAGCGACAACTGACTGGAAGGATGCCTAATGTATGCCTATATATAACGATAAGGCTTGTGAGTAATGGAGAAAGTTCGCGAGATCAAAAAAGAGAAAGTCATAATAATGCGTGTATATTTTGTACATGTAATAATTTGCGTACGCACGACGGGTTTTCTGTTTGACAAGGAGTTATGTAGGAAAGTATTGCACAAGATGTATCGAGAAGATCTCACATAATTTAAATTAACAAAGGGATGTATTGGCGTTTTTGAGCAACCGTAAAATCTCAGAATAAGCCTAACGGTTGAACTATTTTTTTTTAGATTTATAAAAGTTATCTCTAATCATGGAACTGTTTATTATTCGAAGAAGCCGAAAGTTAGCTGATATTTAAAAATTCAAATTGAATTAATGATGATTTTTTAGTTATACTTGTCATTATGTATATAATACGTTGGATGTTAGATTGTACATCTTATGTACGTTGATAACAAGGCGCTTACACAATCTCATTAAAAATATTTCAGTGAAATGGTTTCTATCAATTTTTGTAAATAACTTATGCAAAAAGGCAGTAAAATAGGATAACAAGATACTTCATGTGTCAACGGCGCTACTACTTCGATTTTTTCAAAGCATTTTTCATATGGAGTTCCAAGTAGTGAGGCAAAACTAACTGTTCACTGTTAGTTCGTTAGCACAATCAACTGTAATTTTAAGTTTGCTTTTTATTATATGAAGAAAAGAAAAAACTTTTTAATGAGTAAAAGATAAACTGATAAAATGGCGATCATAATAATGACGCAGTGGAAACATTTCGGTTTATTTTCGCAAAAATCAAATATAATGATTCTACTCACAGAGAGCTTTCGATTAATGTGTTAAAAAGGAAACTATTTGATATTTGAACTTTTAGGCTTGTGATTTAACAAAGAAAACTGATAATAAATATGATTATTGACCATGATTATAAAAATATGTAAGCTAATTTGAGTAAACATGACTCGCGTTTTTGACAGACGGATAGACAAACATGGTAATGTGAATACATGCTGACAGTTCTATATCAGCGACGTAATAACAAACAGTTAGAACAGAACTTTGGAAGCAAAAATTGTATCTTCATCAACCTATTTAATTATTAGTTTTCCTCTTTGGATTTATAGGCTAGATATTTTGTTTCGAAATTTTTCCTAAGAATTGAAGACCAAAGGAGCTGGTATTGATGTACATTGCTAAAAACAGAACATATTAAAATTACGTTAAAAATGAGTATATAATAAGGTATTTTTTTGTTAACATGATTACAATTACAAGTACAAAAAAGTTATTCATTCGTATAATTTGATGGTTCAACAAAAATACTTAAAGAAAACAGGTCCATTGTTGAAATATATCAAAGGTACAAATGTACTTTTATTTTAAAAGGTTCACTTTTGTGTCATTAAATTAAAACTGCAGTGAGTTAAGTTTAAAAATCCTCTACCTAATTATTACGAATTTTGTATCTTCAACGGAAACTATGTAACAATGAAGGGCTAATATCAGGGTTTAAAATCTTTCTTGGTGTTGGTGTAAGTCACGTAAGGATCCTGGCTGAATTACGTCTGATTGTTTTTAAGAAAAATATTTAGCTCCAATCAAGTTTCATTTTCCAAAAGAATTACCAAAGGTTTACAGTTTTTTTCCCTCAGTCGAAAGAATATGTAATTTTGAAATTTCCAAGATATTCAAGGGACGTACTTGAATATTAAAAAATATTGTTAAAACCTCATCGTTAAGATATTTCCGACCTTGTCACGTTTCAGGCAAAAAACAATCCGCAAAAATCTCTTACATTCCTACATTAGATTCAACTTTCTCTAGTTCACTTCCTCAAGTCTAAAAGGACTTCCTAGAAAAGATTGCGCGGAAAAAGTTTTCACGACTTGCATAAAACATTACACCTACCTTTAATTTGACTCTACTACATGAAAAAACACAACTTTCCATTCAACAAATTTTAGAATATAGAGATAATATAAATGCATTAATAATCCTACAAAAAAGTTTCATTAGTACATTTGAGTTAATGAACAAGAATTCGTATTTGAGGGTTTCTCAATGAGAATCGAGAAGGCGGCATAAACACATAATATTTGTATCTTTTTGAAACTTTGTTGCAAGATTCCTTTGGGAATTTTTATTTATGCATGCTTTGTGCCCAAAATAGGTGGCATTACCAACATCCCTACGGCATTTCATACCTTCAATTTACTAGTTCTCTTTCTCTTATAAATCTAAATGTTTAACAGTATAATCTTTTAATCCGAAAGTATATCCTAGAAAATAATTACCTGCAAAAAATTTTCCCGACTAGCACAAAAACTTTACGCCTACGCTTCCATTTCTTTATTTTTTTATTACCACAGAGACTTATAGTTTGGCAAGCTAAGAGCAGCTAAGCTGGCAGTTCTTACAGGTTTAATACCTGTGATGCTCGTACAAAAATGGTTTAGTTCTTATGAAGAGTGAATAATGAAAGTCTAGAATTGTTAAAAGCATTAGTTTGCATAAAGCATTTCACATTTCTTGGGGTCGAAAGACACGACATGATTTGAGTTTAAAAACACTGGGAACAATTTTCACTCTAATTGTGTACCTTTTAAATCTTGAATATGGTTCTAGAAATATTCGCAAATATGCAGATTCCTTAGTGGTATCTGCGACTATTAATGCTCTGCAACATGCCACCATGGAATGTTTTATGCGAGAAAAAAAATTGATTTCGTTAACATACCTGAATAATCCAACAAACTTGAGTTGAATAAAAAAGACTTCATATTCTTTCATTCAAACAGGATGCATTCCATTTTTTCTAAACCAGCTTAAATATTAAACAACTACTGCTATTTGGTAAGCCTAAACACAAAGAAAAAATTACACATCTGCAGGTTGCGTGAGCAAAGCAATATTTTGCAGTTCAATCATATTGTTTTCACGATCACTTACTTGTACATTATTATCACTGCGTTCACTAGATCCCCCTCCATATCTCTGCCATCTTATTTTAAACTCTGCTTTAAACTTTTCGTTGAGAATTGCATAAATAAACGGATTTACACAGGAATTGCTCATTGCCAACCAGTGCATACAAATCCAAATTAGGTTTATATAGTAGTAGTCATTTATGCGGGGAAAATGCATTTCTAAAAACGACTGAAATGGTAGCCAGCAGATAGCAAACATGAGCACCACAATCACCATCATTCTAGTAACTTTATTTTTATTCCTTAATATTTTAGCATCTCGATATTGATCATTGTTCCCAGGTGTTTCAGTTCTCCACAACTGAGTTCCAGTTTTATAATATGCCAAGCATATAATAAAAAGAGGTGCAATATACTGGGTACACACAATACACTTGAAGTAATACCACTTGAAGGACGGAGACAGATATTCACTTTTACAAAATGAGATGATTCCAGGTTTATTTCGGTTTCGGTAAATTTTAACACTGCGAAAGAGACAGAATAAAGGATTAATAAAACAACTAATCTAATTCCATATATTTGTTTTGGTTCAAAGCCGCTTACGTGAAATCCATATATGTGGTAAAGCTACAAAAATCGCCACCACCCAAATTAATATCAAGACAAAAATAGCTCTCTATTTTGACAAGGTGACGTGTAGTGGATGCATCACAGCTCCGTATCTCTGAACCGCAATGGCAGTCCAAAGTAAACACGCTCACTGAAACAGAAAGCTCCTAGATCAAAGGAAACAAACGTAATTTGAACTTTCACACAAGTTGGATTCCAATTAAAAAGGACAATGCCATTTTATTTATGAATTACTTGTATAAATGGACAAATTAGACAAAGGAAATGAGGAATATCCCATCTCTGAAATAAAGCCGCCTGAAAGTGAAAGGGCACGGTGAAAAGTGCAATGAAGATATCCGCAAATGCCAAGTTGGTAAAAAGGAAATTAGTCACGCTCCACATTCGTTTTGAAGGCTGTTTAAAATTTAAAGTAAATTGATGGGTAAATGGAATTTTTAAAAAAATATATATTTCGTAGTACACTTACCAGAACTAGGCACATAACTAACCCGTTTCCTATCAATGCCGAAACACAAATCGTTCTGTATGCTATGAAAAGAATTGCAACTAATATCGGGGGAATTCGATACAGCTTATCTACATGTTGAACTTTCACTTCACTGCTTGTGATGTTAGCAAAAATCTGATATTCAGTCAAAATTTTATTACCCATGGTAGAGTTGTATTCGCTGTTTAAATTCGTATAGTAGTGATCCATGTTGTAGAATTTGATAGGAAAAAATCTTGAATATTGTATAAAATATTTGCGATAGAAGGTCGGTCTATAGCTGTAGTGAGTAACCCAGACGGTGTGTAGGAGTAAACTGAGCCCAGGGAAAGAGAAAGCTGTGGTAATATAACTAGCTGGTTCCAGCGTGAAGTAGAATATTCGAGTAAGGATGCTAGGATCAGCATTTTATGTAACAGCATATTGAAAGCATATTGTAACGATAGAACGTATTGCTTTTAATTTCTCTAAAATACCAACAACCAAATAAAGACAAAAGTTGCGGTCAGTTCGCCACTATGTAACATGGCCTTGGTTGAGGCTCAAGTAAATAGGTAGGACAGACACACAACTGAAATATGATTTTAAAGGCATGCTTGTATTAAAAAAAATATTAATCCCGCTTTGTGCAGAAATTATCTCAAAAAACTAATTAGCAGGTAGGCTGTTTTTCGGCTAGCAATTCTCCAAGGTAAAATGTACCTTAGGCTATAATAAGCGCAACAACTCAACTTTTGGGAACGGGATACAGCATTTCTCTGTGTGTCGCTTTAAATGAAAGTATTTTCTCGATTGTTAAATTCAATGAACAGTTACGCTGGTCAAAGAAGTTGCAGGTAGCAACAATCCCAGTGAAGTTCTCCATTTTTTGTCGAAAAGCACAATTTACCTATTTTATGATAAGAAATATTTTTTAGAAAACAATTGTGAGTAAGTAGCTTAAGCTTTCGATTCCAGACAAAGCACAACTTAAAAGAAGGCTGCGAAAAGTACACCTTTAAATATTAGTAGGATGGAGAAAGTTCGAGAGATAAATAAGAGAAAGCAAAGGACAAGTGTATTTTTAACGTTGCAAACAGTATACACTAGGGACCGTTTAGCAAAAGATTTCTTTTTGACACGGAGGAATGCTACTATGAATTAAAAAAATATATATATAATAAACTACTGATACAGTTAAAATTAACTTAATATGTAGTGGAGCTTGCAGTATTTTTTCAAAGAATTAGTTAAGATTTAGAATAGAACTAGAAAAATGGTCTCTCATTTATAAGTTTCCTGTTATTGAGAAAAGTCTGAAAATGCATTTTTACCCAACTCTCAAATCTTTTGACGGCATTCAGTAGTTCATAAATTACATCTTCAGCTTGGGAATGTAATTAGGATATTTACGTAAGTCGATAATAAGATTTACACAACCTCATTAAGCTAACTTCAAGAAAAAAAATTGTATCATCGTTGTGAAAATATTCAAAGATAAGTTTGCTGAACAACAAGCAATGCTGTTAATGTAGAAATATATGTAAAACATACTGTTATGCTGCTAAGTGATGTGATACATTAACGCTTCAATGAAGCACGTGTCATATATATTTACCTTATAATTTTACATCTGCTGAAAGTTAATATTTTAAGATATTTTAGTGATAGATTATTTACAGTTTGAGTTTGCTAGAGCCGGCAGTCATACCAATGTTTATAGGAAGGTATAGTTGCCTATCCTGTGAAAGCACCTACTATAATTTGCTAATGATAACAAATAAATAATTACGTTTCCATGATAGCCCAATGTCTTATAATATGCTAATTTAGTGAAACTTATCAAAATTACTATTCTAAAATCTTATTAAAAAGTTCACTCATTGCATTTTTGTTAATGAACTAAATTTGTCACTTCAGGAATTATTCAAGTGAAAATTGGGAGGCATAGACATAAGTCTTTGTATAATTATGAAATTGTATGGCAAGTTTTATAGAGAAATGTATTTAAATGTATGCTGTGCCCAAAAAAAGGTGTCATTTAGACTTCACAAATAGTTCGTACTACCCACATCCTTACAAGATTACACTCACTCACCTTAATAATTCTAAAAGTTCTTAACTTATAATCCCTCCGTTCAAAAGGATTTCCAACAAAATATTTACCAGTCGAGAAAATCTTTCGAAAGTTTTCACGACTTCTATAAATCATTATGTTTACAATGCCATTTCGTTGTGTCTCTAATTGTGGTCATTTTATTCCATGGAGACTTATAATTTGACAAGCTTTCACTCATTCTTAATTAATCCTCTCTAGTGTTATATATTTTAAGTGCTAGAGTCAACCACTGTAACATTCATCATTCATCATGGGTATTGTGCATATCAGGATAACAATGTTATTTACTAAATAAGGTTACAAAGTACGAGTTCAGCGAGATTGAATAAAATATTTGAAGCGATGTTTTTTATCGTTTACCACTATATATCTGTTTTGAGTTGGACTTTGATCAACTATCTTATGCAAACGTTTTTCAAGTATATGAAATATGTTAATTGAGTAGTTCTCGTTTCTCTTGAATTTACTTCAATTTTTTTCCAATGAAACTCTAACGTGAAACAGGAAAGCCCAAACACCACAAAAATTTACACAGCCACAAGTTAAAAGGGCACATCAACATTTTCCACGGCAATTTTACTCTTTTAACGATCACAACTTTTCGCAATATTATTACTAAGTCCTCTTCTACGCCTTTCCCACCTCAAATAATATATAATAATATGTATATATACTTGTATAATAGAGTGGATTCAAAGACAGAAAAATTTACTTCGTAGTCACTTTGCCGCTGCAAAAATGTTATACGACTTTTGTTAGCATCACAAATAAAGTCTAACAGGTTCAAAAGCAACCACAAAGCAATAAAGTATGAATTAAACATAGGCCCAAAAAGGAAATTAATTAAGTTTATAGGAAAACAAAGTAGCAAATTTTAATAGGCAAAGGTTCAAGTAAACAGTATTTTATCGCTGGAGAAATCAATGGGAAAACATTTGGTATAAAAGACCAACTAATATATTCTACAAGGCAGTCAATTTCAAGGAAAAAAGGCGAGCTTCAAAGCAATGCTTATTTTGTCTGAACAATTATAAAAAGGTTCTCTTCAATGCTATACATAAATACCATTTTATCAACGCAAACTTCGTTCGTATTATATTCGAGGAACTTCAAGCTTCATGGTAGTTCCAACCTCACTGTGTTTGTGTTTCATAGCACTGAAAAAACTAATTACAGTACCTTAATATACATACAGGGAATTTATGCTTGGAAGATTTCATATCAGTTTGATGAATTTGTGTAATCTTTCCTCAAAATTAAAGAAAAATTAAACTTACGGTGTTTCCACCAGTTGTTCGATAGCATCAGCTACTGCAAATCATGATGACAAGTGGTAATCCTATAATTAAAGTCCCCTTTGACTTTTAACACTTCAAAGAGGACCATTCACTTTAAATGGGGAAAATTCTAAGACTATAGCTCCCAGACCAATATGATAATGGATAAAGATAACCAAGAGAAACTTATTTTGGCTTTATAGTAACACCTATTTTTTTTAAATAAAATTAATTTTTATAAATTTAAGACAAGCATAACTATACATCTGCAGCAAGCAGTTGTACAGTAACTTGGTGGATATATATTTTCGCGATCACTACTGGCCAATAGCGAACGCAACAGGTTAATATATACATCTAACGTTTATGTGGATGAAAGTGAAAAATGATTTAATTTCCAACAAAGTACTATTTAAAGATATGAAATTTCGGAAATGCTCCAATACTCCACGGTTAAATATTTTAAAGGTGTAAATTTCCTGAAAGTCTCATTAAAAAATAACACGTTTAAACGTCAGCAAATTACAAATTTTATTTCATTATCGTCATCAAAGCTACATACATATTTTATCTTAACTTTTAACTAGAACTGCAAGAATCTACTGACAAAATATTGTATGAGATTAAAGGTTAAAATTTAAAAAATTTCCTTATCATTCTATGATACTGCATAAATTATCTAGTAAATTACGAAATGCCGAAAAAAAATCATGTAATATCCAAAAGTAAGTAATGCAAAATTAAAGACTCAGGTATTTCCAATTTAAGTAAAATGCTTAATCTTACATCAAAGATTTTTCCTGAAACTTTTCTATAAATAAACTTATTTATGTATCATAAAGAAAAGTCTTGTAAAAAATATTTCAACAGATCTTGATGAAGAAACCAAATTTTATAAAGCTAATTATACGATTACAATTATTAACATTTGATAAACCGTATATTATTGTACAGTTATAACTTTACAGAACTTCCAACTGACAAATTTTCTCTAATTCAAGATATTCTTCTAAAAAGGATGACGTTGATTCGAAAAGTTTGCAAAACTGTTATAATGAAACATTCTTGCAAAAGTGCCAATCAATTGTTGAGCTGTCTATGGTAAGATTGTGACGCACCATACTACTCTGATGTCTTACACTACACATAATTTATTTCTCTCTGACAATAATAATGATTTATTTATTTCAATAAAAAAGAATGCATTATTAGATTTCTTTAATTTAGCCGTTAAGTTGTTTACTTGTGTATCAATTTATTAAATTACAGGTGTTTGGATGTGTGTATGAGTTATGAAACATTAGCAACAAAATATTCAAGTCTTACAAATTAAAGAAATAGATATACAAATGAAGATAAAACAGCGCTCTAAAACAAATCTTTTTGATGATATCATTGTTTAAAAATTAAAATACATTCCCACAATGATAAGACGAACAGTAAAATCATTTTTAATGATTACTAATTAACCTAATTGGCGTACATCAACGAAGTAGCCTTACCATCAAAAAACGGGAAAACGTTTATTGATAAACAACAAAGTAGCATAAATCATACGTAAGCTTCTGACCTTTCATCCCCAAATAGTTTCCCTTACAGATTAAAATCCAGCCTTCATCCGGTCCGTCAGTATTACAATGACTCTTCCAGGTTGACAGGTACGATTTCACCCTCCACACCACAAATAGGCTGCGCAGCTTCCAGACAACGAGGTAGTTCCGGTATTTGAATATTTTGCACAGCCATGGCAATATTTTCATCATTAGGATTAGCAGTTTCCTCCAAATCAGTCCTTCGACGATGTCTCCATTGTCTTTTAAACTCATCTTGAAACTTTTCACTGAGAATTGCATAAATGAACGGGTTCACACAAGAATTACTCATTGCCAACCAGTGACTCCATAACCAAATAATGTTGATATAGTAAAACTCGTTTATACTGCGAAAATGAACTTGGAGAAAGTTGTAGGCCTGATATGGCAACCAACAAGCAGCAAACATCACAACCACTATCACCATCATTTTTGTCACTTTCTTTTTCTTCTTCAAAATCACAGCGTCCCGATTCTGTTCGCTGATTCCTGGTGTTACCTCACCCCAAAGCCGTTGAGAAGTTTTTCGATATGCCAAACTAATAATTATAAGTGGGAGAATGTATTGCACCAATACTAAAAACTGATAGTAGAACCACTTGAAGGTTTTTGAAAAATATTTGTTTTCACAGAATGGTGTGGTATCGGCATTGTGATATATTTTCACGCTAAACATAAGAATAATTAAAGTTACAAATTATAGTAAAAAACTAAACTTTTAATACAGTTACCTAAAAAATACCTACCTGAAGTCCATATAAGTTGGTACCGAAATACAGACTGCTGTAACCCAAATAAGTCCAACTACAATAGAAGGTGTCCATTTGGAAGTGCTGATTTGTAGTGGATACATCACAGCTCCGTATCTCTGTAGTGCAATAGCGGTTAACGTAAATACGCTAACTTGAACGGAAACTTCCTGGTTTAAAGGAAAAAATAATTTACTACCATTTTGTCTCATATAATCTTAAGCCAAGTAAATATTTTATTATGATTTACTTGTGCAAATGGACAAATTGGACAGAGAAAGTGTGGAATGTCCCATCTTTGAAGTAACGCCGCTTGGAAGTGTATAGGAACGATGAATATTGATATAATGAGATCCGCCGCAGCCAAGTTACAAATAAACGTATTTGTCATAGTTCGCATTCCACTGGATGCCTGTTTATTATAACAAGTCGAAATAAAATTTAGTTTTTTTTGAAAAAATTACTTAGTAAAAATTTAATTAAGTTTTAAATTTAGAATATTTAGCATACCAAAACCAGCCATAACACAAGCACGTTACCGACCAATGATATAAGGAAAATAGCGCCGTATGCAATATACAGTGCGACAACCCAATATAAAGGAATGGGGTAGAGGTTTTCTTCGTGTGCCACTTTAACTAAAAGTATTTCGTCGTCTGTGAAATTTGACGTACAGTTAAATTGGTCGAAGAAGCTGCAGTGTGCAGCAATGCTGCTGTAGTTATACTCCATTTTGTTGAAAAACGAGGTTGAAAACCTTCTTGGCGATAAAAAATAAGTAGCCGATGTTTTCTTGCATTTACCTTCGCTGACAAATAACAACTGAATAGAAAGATGCTTACTGTGTGTACCCAAATATCATGATAGTTTATGAGTGACAGAGAAAGTTCAAGAGAGAAAGAGATCAAGAAGAGAAAGAAATAATAAGGTACGTTTATTTTTAACATTTTTAGACAGGGTACGCACGGGTTTTCATTATGTTCCAGATAACATTATGTTTGGAAAGGAAGTATATGAGATATGAGTACATATTGCACAAGATCTATCGAAAGATTCACATAATTTAATTAACGTAGAGACGTATTTGAGCAACCCTAAAATCCAAGAAGAAGCTTAAAGTTTGAATACAATTAATATTATATATATTTTCAATTTATAGAAGTTTTCTCTCATATTTTAGTTGTTTATTATACGGAGAAGCCTAAAAGTTAGTTTTTAGGAAACATTTGAAATTTAAATTGACGCAATAGTTTAAATTTTAGTTATTCGTTACATTATATAAAAAGATGTAAGATGTTAGAATGTATAACGTTTATGTAAGTCGATAACAAGACTTATACAATCTCATTAAAATGGTTTATGAAACAGCTCGTATCATCTTTGCGAATTGTCAATGCAAAAGAACAGGATAGGCCCTAATTACGTTGAATCACAACGTAAGTAAATTGTATTCAAATTTCCACGGAAGGGAACAAACTTGTATTATTAGTTCTTTAGCAAAACTAGCTGTAATGGTAGGCATATATCTTGCTTTCAAAAAAATATTCCAAAAATATGTACAACTTTTTTTTCGTTCAGAATAAGTCAGCAGTAACAGCGAAAACATGGACGTAGCTGAAACAATGCGGCGGATTCTAATAATAAGGTTGAAATTTATAGGGTTGAACATCAAAAACGCTTTCGAATGATATATATCCCATGACCAATATAATTATACGAATGCGCTGGTAAAACATACAGTATTGAGAAACCGAAAAATTTCGACGGTGAAATTTGACTTTGTGTCGAACCCAATCAACCTAAAGGCAATACAGTTCCTGTACATGGTTGTAAAAATCGAATGCCAGAAATAGAATAAAATTGGTGTACGCCATTAATTACCAAGCTGACAGACAAACGAACAGACAAACATGATAAATTCGATCATGACTTTGACTGCTGCTTCACTATTGGCTATGTAAATTGTATTTAGGGGAAAATATGTCTTTTCGTCTTCATATTTCAAAGCTGATGTTTCATTTGCTTAATTAGATATATACCTTAAATTTTTGTTTCCAAAAAAAAAATCCTAAGGCATAAAAACAAAACGAGCGTGTATCAATGCAAAATTGCTAAAACATAACATAAAAGAACATTACGTTAGCCAATTAAAAAGCTAGTAAGATCTTGTATTCTATGGATTACTATGGACCATTTTCTTAAGATGTTTTGAAGAAAATATAGGTTTGAAAATCTCATGCTTCATGGATTTTGCAAAAATAATTACGGAAAATTGTCCAATGTTGAAATACTTTATACATGTTCCAGATCTCAAGGTAATTGTGTTATCATCAAAAGCAAAAGTTAAAGAGAGGTATGTAAATGTAGATGTATGTATACGCATACATACTTAAGATCTAGACATTTTAAATTAACCAAAACAAGTTACACTTACCCAGTATACACAGCCCCTATTCGTTCGTTTAGTCTCCGTTGACAGCTATCAATTCACCTTCCAAACCTCAAAGGGGCTCTGCAGCCTGTGGACAAACAGGTGGTTCCGGTATTTGAACATTTTGCACTACCATTTCAATATTTTCATTGGCTCCTTCCTCCGAATCAGTTCTTTGTCGATGTCTCCATTGTCTTTTGAACTCTTCTTGAAACTTTTCATACAGAATTGCATAAATAGATGGATTCACACAAGAGTTGCTCATTGCCAACCAGTGAATCCACATCCAAATAATATTAACATATTAAAAGTCGTTTATATTTCGGAAATAAACTTGTATAAAGTTGTATGTCTGATAAGGCAACCAACAAACAGCAAACATCACAACTACTGTCACCATCATTTTTGTCACTTTCTTTTTCTTTTTTTAAATCACGGCGTACCGATTTTGTTCGCCAATTCCTGGTGTTACAAAGTTGTTGGGAAGTTTTTCGATATGCCAAACTAGTAATCAAAAGTGGGAGTATGTAATGCACCAACACTAAAAACTGATAGTAGAACCACTTGAAAGATGAAATTTTTGGCATGAAATTTTGAAAGTAAAAAATTGTAGTTTCATCTTATCAAGTTGATTATACATTTTCTTCATTAGCTTTATACTTTAGATATTTTCTTTCGAAATTAATCCTAAGAAATAAACACAAAAGGAACTTGTATCAATGTAAAATTGTTTAAAAAAACAACAGAACATTACGTTATCAAATGAAAAAACCTAATACGGTATTTTATTTTGTGGTAAACTGTCCACCATTTTGCTAACATGATTAAAATTACAAAAAAAGTTATTGAATCATTTGTTTACACAATGAAGCAAATACAATCAACAAAAAAATTGTTTATGTTACGACATGACGAGTGATACAGCTTGATGTTGTAAAATGATGGTTTATGTCGTATGTGGGGAGCTAAATGCTATCTCGTTTTTTATGGTAAATTAACGCTACATTGGAGCACGTGACAAATAAATAATGACTTGTAAGTTTGCTAGACTGATGACTTTGAGCACTATTACTCACAAGGTAGCTCGCTGTATCAGTACATCGCAAATTGATTGAAAAATACATTTTCTTGCACAGTTTTTGATGCTGAATAAGATAGCAATAATCA
>JAQFZG010000391.1:0-34816 GCA_034695465.1 Entomobrya nicoleti | reverse complement strand
AATGCATTTCAGACCTCAATATCGCCCCTGACCCGAGATATAGGGGTTCAAAGGTCACATGCATTTTAAATGGCAATTTTTTTATTGTCGATTCTGACATACATACATACATGAACGTACAAAAGCGTACTTAAACGTACTTATACGCTCATATACATCACATCTTTCACCGCAATCGGTAGTTACATATCAGAATTTTACATTCTTCTCGTTTCAAGTTTTATTGTCTTAAATAACCTTGAGATGTTATTTGGGATGCTTTTCAGTTCTTATATGGTTTACTTAATGTAACAACCATTTAATTTGCTATTTAAAAAAAGTAAAAAGCTTATGAAATTATGTGATTGATAGCCAGTTAAGTTCAGTATTCACAATTCATAGTTAGTTCAGCCATTCATTTCTCATACCAAAAATTCTAAGAAAACAAATACAAAAAACAACGTCAGCCGTGCCGTGGCTGCCGCTGCAACTTACTTTCGTTTTCTGTACTCAAATCAAGCTGCCTCATAAGAATGATTTCTACATAATCACCTCCATAAATAGTACTGATAACACAAACCAATCAATTATTTACTGAAAAAATTAATTTTACGATTGAAAAGCTGTAGTCAATATTCACCAAGTCACCAAAAGCTCAAGGGTCGTGGTGTGGTGGTGGAAGGTAATGTGAAATGAATGAAATCAACTTTCTTTCAAATAGGCAATAATTTTGGGAATAATTAAAAATAAGGACATGTTGGAATTAGTTCATTTATTGTCGTTTTATGGGATATTGGATAATTATTATTAGTATATAAATAACATAGTCTAATTTAAATTTGACATTTTTATGTTAACAGACGCCTGATTGATCACCGGTAAAATTCTATTCCAAGTCTCTATCAAACAGATAAAAAGAGGTGGTCCATTGTCATTGTCCCTCCGTCCCTTTAATTTGCATGGCCTTATCAGAATACTTTCGCCTAGTTGGGAAGTCGTAATTTAAGGTAAGTTAATTTTTTATTACTTCAACTTCACAGCGTAGTAAACTTCCTTTACTCTGTTTGCCTTGCTTTGAAAATACTTCATCCTTCAAACAGACTTCACACAAATGCATACATGCTTGCATGGATGACGTTCGTTCAGATTCACATTCATTTTAAATCAAAGGTCACCCGTGTCAATTTGAAGGTGTTTATTTTCGTGAAAGAAATACTAAAGAAAATTAGGGATTCTTCGCATGTCATCCATGTAGGCATTCATTTAATAACTGTCGACCTTTCACCTTTTCAATTTCCTTTTTTACTCATTTTATTATCTTTCGGTTACGAAAGCAAAAATTTGGCTTGTCAAGTTGAATTCTATTAAAAAGCAGCCAAGCCTGTTTTATTTATCTAAAGAAAGGAAGGCCAGAAAGAAAGGGAATCATCATCATCTTATTTTCAACTTTCCTGTTACGTGTACTTCCTGTGTCGTCGGTTCCCATAGCTGGAAAAAAGGATTATGACTCAGACTAATTTCGCGACAAGAGAAGATCCGACAGTAGGCTTTCTATACATTATGTTCAAATCTTCTTGCTCTTGGTCTTCTCTTCTCTGCCCCATGCAATTTTCTGCCTGAATCTCATTTTGTGCATTTAGCAAAAAGCGATGATACATATATATGAAATGAAAAGAGCAACTTTTTTTTTGAACAAGGCATACCAATTTGTCTCACGTTTTGGTACACACGCGCTCCTAATAATTTCAACTATGTAATCATACCAACCTAACCAGTACATAAAAAAAATACTATTTTAAGGATTTTGTTCAATAGTTCATTTATGCAGGAAGTGAACTACAAAAAAAACTGGAGTTAGAATTTTTTTAGAAAACGACGAAGCAAAAGAAATATGCTAGCGCTTTGAATATGAAATTTTTGAATATTATTCATGCCCATGGCACACAGCATAATGCCCATGTTACGTGATATTACAAAACAGAGGAAATCTCTTTCACGAGAACAAGAAGAATATATCCGTTACATATACAAATCTAATATACAAACACATAATTCTAAAAAATAAAAATAAAATTGCGAGATTTTTTTTTATGTATCTCTGCTCAGTCGATTCTGCTTTTGAAACCTTCATTTTTCGTGTTCATCTTTTTGTATCGGCAAAAACTAATACACGGTTGGTTTGCTGGGAAGAGATTAAGATTAGGATTTTTTTTGGAATAACAACGCAACGTGTGTATGAAAATAAAATATCCTGTAATTTTATTTTTTTCATATGTATTTTCCCTCATATCTCCTTTGTGAGCTTTAGTAAAATACATGTGGGATGATAAATAAAGGTGGCCGAGTGTAAAATATATATGAAACTTAAAATTCATGTTACCGAACATTTTTGTTTTTTTAAACATGAAAATGCGGCGGCACTGCGTCACTTTTTACATATGAATTACAAAGCACGAGCTCACACACTCTCTAAACAAAAGCCACAAATATTATATCGCTCAGTGAAACAAGTGTAATTTCTATTTTCCAACATTTCCAAGCATGTTTAGTGGCATTGGCATGGCATACTAACTTATTGTACAATTCAAAAAAAAATCATGTACTTTTTCCAAAAAGTTCATAAAGTTCATAAGAAATTATAAGTGGCTACACGCTCCTCTCGATAGGTAGCTAGATGTACTTGTGCTAAAACGCAAAAATTTAAAAATCGAAATCCTAAAAAAAAATCTGAGACAGAAAATTATCATTGCAGAAAATTACACATCTTGAAATATGATATGATCTGATCAGCCTTGTCCCGTTTCCATCCCAACCCAACATAAGTAGCATCATGCAAAAAAAATATATTGCTCATTTTTCTACGGAAAATGCTGAGACATGTTATGTCCACAAAAAGAAAATCCCAAACAACGTATGTACATAACGACGACGCGACGACGTGAGTAATACAAGTGATCTTTGATCCAATCAAGTAAAAATGGTTCTTCTCTCTCTCTCTTTCCACTATATTCGCAAGAAATGAAGCATTACACTGACAGAATTGAAGTGGTTACATGATTGTAATGTTAATAGTAAAGGAATACTATGATGATCCCATGCTATAACCATAAGATTCCCAATTTTACATCGAAAAAAAAAATTACATGAAAAAAAGGGAAAGGGTGAAGTGAGTTGAGTTGTGAATTGTTAAAGGAGAATGAGTGGTGATGATGGTGATGCGGTGGTGGTGGATGTTGGATGGATGTGGATGGAAGTGGCAATAACATATAATATTTTTGGCCATGTTCGTCATTATCATCATCAACCTGCTATTATATTATGCCATGCCATGCAACATGGCAAAATGCTGATGTGATGATATTGGTATTATTACTTTACTCAAACTCAGCTCTCTCGTCTCTCTCTGGTTTGCTTCTCTTCGTCTTCTGCATTGCATGCTAAAAAAGACAAAGTTGTAGACACAAAACGTAACAGCACATCACCATCACCACCGAGAAGCCACCACCATACCATACCACCACCGATATATACGGCGATATGTACAAAAACGACATTACAACTATATTGACGACGACGACGACGATGAGCAATGAGCAAAGGCATACCTTAACCTAATATTCAACGCATCATCATCATTATCCATCCATCCAATCCATCCACCACCCTTTTTTTTCTTCTCCTCTTCATCGTCTCTCTCTCTCTCTCTCGTCTTCAAACAAAAAGAGAAGTAAACCAAGCAAAACCAGCCAGCCAGAAAAAAAGTTCTTATGATGAAGCATTCCATAAAGCAATAACAATAATACACAGACATACAACATAAAACCAAGCAATCCATCTATAACATCCATACATACATAATACCCATACGATACCCACATAATATACACCTTATGTACATATAATATACCGAGAGACATACATTGTATACATGTCATGTTCATATGTCTTTTGAATATATATGTGCTTGTGTTTCTACATATTAGGAAGTTGCTAAAAAATATTATTCCATTCCACCACCATTCACCATGATAAAAAAATGTAGAGAATGTGTAATGTAAATGTAAGTACATGAAATGAATTGAATATTATGATATTATCATGCTCTTTTTTTTTAGTGTGCTTTACTGAATACATATTTTTTTCCTCAGCTTTCATCTCTTCTCTCTCACTTTTTTTCTGCAGAAGACTCACACTACTAGCTATACATGATGAAAATGACATGCTATGGCATTGCATCGACATTATTGACATATTACTTTTCACTCTTCTTCCTCCATCCTCACACCGCACACGGCACACACACAACACAACCAACCAAACATATTATTCCTCTCTTCTTGTCTTCTCTTGAGCCTTTCCAACTCCGACGACTAAACTCCAACAAGCCGCAATACCTAATACCAACAAGATAAAAAAATACAAGTAGCTAGAGAGCTAGGGTGAGTGAGTAAAGCTTTACTTTACGCTCATCGTCATCATCATCAGTGTATCAGTATCAGCCAGACAAGTAGTTGTAATATGATGGCAAGGCAATGTAGTATATAGTAAAAAGTAAATAGTAAGAAAAAAAAGACAGGTTGCTTTAGAAGATTAGTTTAGTTGAGTATTTTTTTTTTGTGCGAGACTCTTCATCAGATCAGATCAGAAAAAAGCTGAGTAAGTAGGGAAAAAAAGTGTAGTGTAGCTGCTGCGGCTCTTGTTCGCTCAGGTTGTCTAACTCATTTGGACGATGAGAGAGGTTGAGGAGGAGTATTGCTAGTAGTACCATCACCAGTTTGTTAGTATTGTTGTTTATCAAAATTTGTTGATTGATATGTCCACCCGAAAGTAAATATATAGTGATATTTTTTATTACTTCTTCAGTTAACTTTCTCTATTTATATTTGTAAAAGTTTTTTTTCACCTTCAATTTAGTGATCATTTTTGTCACCTTGATGACATGTTATGATAAACAAACAGCGTTTTTTTTAAAGATGAGAAAGGGTTAAAAAAAACTTTTAGTCAAGTCCCTTTCACTCTCCGACCATTGACCAAAAAAAGTGCAAATTTATTATTTTTTAAAGAGTAATTAACAGATTGTCAAGAAGATTGTTGACATTTTTAGTGCTGAGATGTGAAAAAAAGTTTAAATTGACATTTGAGTTGAAAAACCCGCCAAAAATTGTTAGTCAGGATTTAAGTTATCAGCTGCCGACAGTCGACGACAAGTGCTTAAGCTGACAGGTAAACAAAAACTTAACCTTTTTAAAGTTCAAAAAGTATACGGGAAATCTTACATAAATTATTCATAATTAAAATTGAGGAATTAAAGTGAATACAAACAAATCGAAAAAAAGTGACAAGGTGTCTGTAGAGTTCGTTGTCGTTAGATAAATATATATAAATGTACTTCAATTATATTCCGCCACTTTGTCTGATAACAGCAAAGATAAAACATGCATTAAGCTACTGTGTAATAGACATGACAAGTGTCAGGTAGGACTAATCATCTGAAACTCAGGTGTTTTGACTGGCAGTGACCAAAAATTACAAATAATCTGGCATGTGGCAGTGACAAGTGTTTTTCATTGTAACAGTAACAGGTTTACTTGTGTTACGCGTGTTACGTTTTTACGTTCCATGTGACATTTAACAACAAAGCCTACAATACTCCTTTCTTATTTCCAATTACCATTTAAAACCTTGTCATTTTCATGTTTTTGTGAACAAAAATGTGTAATTTAGTACGTGGGGACCATAAACAAATCATACTCAGTACATTTTAACTTTTGCAAGAGAGAGTGGGAGAGAGTTCTTGTGTGCAATACCATTTACATTTACACCAAAGCTATCTAACAAAATCGTGGTTCACGAATGTAATTATGAACGTCAGTCATCAGTGTGAAGATTTGCGTTAGTAGGATGTAGGACTTAATGAAAGTTAAGCAACTGCTAAAAAATAGATTACTCTGCTAATAGTTTTTACGATTGTTTTCAAATTTCATTTAGCAGTTGCCGACAAGACATTGATAGTATGGTTTACGTAGGGTTAACACGATAACCTTGCCTGCGTAGACAATCCCATTAGTTTCTCCGAACCGCTACCCAGTCAGTCAATATGTCCATTTGGAGAAAGTGCTGTTGTGTTTGTGCTCGGGAGACTTACGAGCCTCCAGATGTCCAAGAGCTGGATTACCGCCACAGCTCACTCTCTGAAGTCCCTCCGGAGATCTTTACTTACGAACGAACGCTGGAGAGACTGTTTCTGGGAAGTAATCAGGTAAATCTTTTGTACAAAAATTTAATTCCAATTGGCTCCGATTTTACGTAGAAGTCACCGGCAAAATTGCAACGAAAAATAATGATTCATTTCATTTTCCATGCTTTTTTACAGATTACTGATTTGCCTCCAAACTTATTCTATTGCCATGAGCTTCGAGAGCTTGACCTTTGTGATAACGAGTTGAAGGAAGTTCCAGCTGCAGTTGAGTCGTTAAATCGACTCGCGAAACTGAATCTCTGTAGAAACGGTAAGTGACTTTTTACTCATTTTAGTATTTTACCTTAGTTTTGTTTTGTTTTGCAAAACAAGGCAATTGGTAAATGCATAGTTTTGATATATGTACTAAAAGTCAGCAAATGATTAGATTTCGTTAAGAAGAGTATCTTATAGCTAATGATATTCACCTACAAAGAAAGTTAGCACAGAACCTATTATCTTCTGTCTTTTCATCATGCAGTCTCTGAGATTCTGGGGTAAATAGAGCCAACCGTTGCGGTGGTAGCATACTAATACCTCTTGTGTTCCGACTGATTTGGCAAACCTTGGCTTCAGTCAGAACTACAATTGCAAAAGGGTTAGAATTTCTCAGAATATTACCATTACCATAAGGATTGAGTGAGTATGGAAGGTTATTTCCTGCCAGGTCGCAGCATGTCACCATGATTTATCATAGCTCATGGGAAATCAATTATTACAATGTTTGCATTAAGCACAACGTTCATTTGCATCACTTCCCACGTCTATGTGGAAGGAGGTTCAAAGGTTATTATATATTTACGTACACTTTTTGGTGTCATTTCGCTGTCGTTATAATGTCAGGGCGTAGGAAAATTTACAACATGTCAGTAGTCAGTAATGTGTAGCTTTAAAACATCATTTGGAAAGTAATAATCTCATTACATCTCAAGTGTAGCAGAATAATATTGTTAATTAGTCAGTAGACCGAAGACCGACCGGAAGAACATCCAGACTCTAGACTAGAAACCTGTCCTGTCGCTTCCAAGCTTGGCAGATCGAAAAGCCTTTTATTTCATTACTGCGTCATTAAAATTGGTATAGAAGTAGGAATATATGATTTTTACATACAATGCATTCATAATGATTTCATAGTAATGGCTGCTGTTATTGAATCCTACTTCAACAGATATCAGTCACGGTTAGGCATAGCTATATGTCGCCATTTGATTTCTAAAAAGTATATTATTTTTAAAATAAAAAATACTATGCATTTAGAACACCCATAAATCACGTCAAAGGCAAAAAGATTTTTTTATTTTCATTGTGTGTGTGTGTGTGTAATATGAAAAATGTAAAATGCATTATGGTGGTAGGTAGCAGGTATAATATTACCCAATTTTACAGAAATCCTTGATGTCGCAAAGCTTTCATGTCCTTGCTGTATCATTGAGCATGCAATGCTACCGCTACCACAAAACTAACAAAGCAGTACTACGAATACCCAAAGAAAATTATTGTATTGCAGATGCGCAAAAACACAAGTTGATAAGAGAGCTCTATGAACGCTTCTTCACTAGTATGGCTTTCATTTTTTCCAGCTTTTTTTAGAAAGAGGAAAAAAAATCCCGTGCGAGCTAGTAAAACAGATAAATATTATACGATGATTACAGTTTACATTTTTAGTCTCAAATCAAATATAAAAGCACATTAGATGAAAATTTGTGTTATGAACATGTTTTATGTCCTAGTTTCGTTCATCATCGACCACGACCATATCTGGCCAGGCCTCGCTGGATCTGCTTTTCTGCAGAGAATCCATTAAACAAATTATAAAGCTCTGTTCCCAATTCTCGACGCTGCATCTTTCGTAGATATTACCTGGGCCGGGCCAGACATTTTTAAAAATTTATTTAGTACAACTGTGGCATACTTTTCACATGCGTCTGGTAATGTACATAAAAAAATTAATAAAATAGTTCTGCTTCCAGGATTTTGAAAAGGAAGGAAAGGAAAAGCTCACTACGTCTGTTTGTTCAAAAACATACTAATCTTGTTACATACTCCTGAGAGTACGCTTAATATGACATTGCATTGACATTATATACTACACGGAAAATTGAATATATGTATCTGAATTCTTAACGTGTAAGGATGTACATAAAAAATTCAGTAAAACTGGCATATTCAGATAGAAGCAGTGTGACAGGTTGATATTTTTTTGATATTCAAGACGTCCTTTCAGCTGACATAATGTTAATGTTAGGTTAAATGTTACTATGACTTTTATTCTTGTAATCTTATCAGCTTCAAAAATGCCATCTCAAGACATTAAAGACCTATTTTTATCTCGGTGGCCTATATTCCGTAAAATAGCATTTCTTTTGTTACTGCGGGTTCCTGTAACATATATGTAGACTTGTTTCCATTTCATGTTTCATGCGGTATGTTACACCATACACCATACTGCGAACTGCAATTAATACTTATTGATTTCGTGGGAAAAGATTCCTTTTATTTTGTAGGATACGTACGGACTTTTGTATGAAAATCGTTCATTTGACTTAGCATCTAATCACTAATCACCTAATAATTAGTAGCAGATTATGGCAAATTATGGTACATGTAAAGTACAACAACATATTGTGTAGATAGATACATACATACATACATACATACATACATGTATACTTTCTTGTCCTGTAACTACATAGAGTCAAAGAAGTGTTGTATCACGAAACTTCAATTTAGTTTCAAAATGTGAAACTAATTCAAGCAGTTAAATGTAATCACTTTAAATGCACTTCTTTTAAGTGACTTACTGCGAGAAGTGATTGGGTTGCTCTTTCTGGGCTAGACAGGAATGGGACTCTACTAATTTTTTGGGCTCACAATACAATATTATGTTGATTAGATGACCTTGAAGATGCTGAGTTAAAAAGAAGAAAGTATGAAGGTTTACTGGCTGTAATTTATTTTCAAATTAAGAACGACTAATCGAATTATCGATTCCGCAGTAAATACAAATGAGTAAAATAACAAAAATAGTAAAAAATTCAAGCTAAATTACCAGCCTGGGAAAAAATATTTATGGCTCTGAGCAAGAAATTCATTTCAGAATGTTTTAAGACCAATTCTTTTTAGTACTACTTCCATAAATCAATTTTCATCTGCTTTCTATGCCTAGGTTGCATTATCTGATATCACTACATTTAATTGTAACTGTATAATCTCATACTCACTCAGATGCAACTTTCCATCTAAATATTAGTTTCATCGGTAAAATTGTTGTGATAATTACGCTTTAAATTTATTCGTGGCACATTGTCAATAGCTACTGATTAGTTTTTTTCGGCTTGATAAAAGCATATTTATTACTTGCTGTGTTTTAGTATAAAAATACTGAGCAGTAGATATTAATTCAAGAACAGTTATTTATTTAAGATATTGTTTTATTTATTTTCAGCCTTGCACGAGGTTCCAGAAAGCATAAAAAACTGCAAGAACTTACTCTATTTGGATCTTAGTTTAAATCAATTTTCAAAAATACCAGAAGCCATTTGCCAGTTGGTTCATTTAGAGGAATTGTTTCTAAATGAAACTGCGTTAGACTTTTTACCGGCCAACTTCGGCAGACTGACCAAACTAAAGAACTTGGAATTGAGAGATAACACACTAGTTAGCTTGCCCATGTCCATGAACCGTCTTAACCAGCTCCAACGGCTGGATATTGGATGCAATGAAATGGAAGAGCTGGTAAGTTTGAGTTATAAAGCATATAACTATTAAAACGGTTAAAGGTAATTGGGAATAAATCCATTGGTACTAATTTATTTTATTTTATTAAAATAGCCAACAGTCATTGGCTCAATGACCAACTTGATGGAGCTATGGGCAGATGATAATGCCATGCGTCAGGACTGTAATTCCAAAGTAAGGAATTAACTAATATTTTGTAGTCGTGGTTAGTATAAATAATTACAATAAGCATAACTTACTACATCATATTATTTGTATTTTAGGTACTTGGAAACTTGCCAAAGTTAACATGCTTAGATTTGTCAAAAAATAGCATTACTTCTATATCTGATCAGATAGGTAAATGTGTTAGCCTCACTGATATCACATTAAGCTTCAATGATTTATCGGTAAGTACACTTCACCTGATTGGTTAATCAAGATACTCAGTCTAATTTAGAGAAAAAAGTTTTTTGTTTAAATGAACACTCAAATATGCTGTTAAAAATAGGAAATGCCAAGCTCTTTCACCAAACTGGAGAATGCAACAACTATAAGAATCGACACTAATCGGCTCAATCGTCTGCCTGAAGATCTTGGGAAATTGAGGAATCTCCAAGAGCTGAATCTATCTTGTAACTTATTGAAATCTATACCATTGTCGATTGGTCTGCTAAGGAAACTACACACCGTATACTTAGATGATAATAGATTAGCTGAGCTTCCCAAAGAAATTGGAAGCTGTACATCACTTACCGTCTTGAGTGTTGCTAATAATAATATCAAAGAAATCCCATCGGAGATAGGACACCTAAGTAATTTGAAAGTACTCGTATTAACCAATAACGCTATACGCAATCTCCCAGTATCAATACTTGGGCTCACCAATCTTGGAGCCCTCTGGCTGACTGAGGGGCAGAATAAACCGTTAGTTGCTTTAAACAGAGAAATAGATAGTTCAACTGGGCAGCACGTTGTCACCTGCTGTCTCTTACCGCAATTACCTGCAAGTGGTAAGGGGAAAACGATCAATTTTGGCTTTATTTTTTGATGACTCATATTGAATTATTCTTAATTGGATTTGATAATTTTGAATTTTTAGAAACGATTACTAGTAGAAACGACACTGAGGAAGCTTTACCCCGTCGTTCAGGGAGGAAAATTAGATTTGAGACTGACATCGAGCCCCCTGTTCCCGAAAAACCAGTTGTGAATGGTGGCCTCCTTCGTGCTCCCACACCTTACCCTAAGGAATTAAGGGCCATGGCTAAGCATGCCTCACATATTCGACAGACCAGAAATCAAAATGGCGAAGCAATCAACATATCGGTAATTTATAATTTTTCGAAATTTCCAGATATCTCAAGTGTTTTTTAGTTTCTTTGATTTAATAAAATTGCTGTTCCTTTTAGGATGAACCAATGTACGAAGGTGATTATAACGAAGATAGTACGGACTATCAGGTAAGCTTTTGTCACCTCAAAGTAAACTATTTTCACACATTTATTTAGATAAGTAAAACAAACATTAATAAGCGTTCAGTTTAAAATATCCACGCTCTTTTGTAATTAATTGGGTAGTTAAAACTTCGAAAGATTTCACGAATTGCTGTAAAAAAATGCGACAAACTCACAATAATCACAGAGTATCACATTCTTGATGAATATTCTCAGGTTTACTCCAATGGTGACATAGAAGAGGCGGAAAAATAATTTAACATCACATTAAAGGTTTTTATGACGAAACGTTTGAAAGTACTTGAAATCGTATTGCCATAATGCATTAGCTTTGCAGTTATATGATTATTTGCTACTTTATTTTTTCGGGAATGTTTAAACATTGAATTTTTAAAGAGAATGAATTTTTTGTAGAAATTATTATTTTTTCTGTTGATGAAACGACATTATTTGTACTTAATTCGCCATATGGTTGCCTGTTATATGCTAATGATAGCAGTTTTATTTTTTTGCAGTAGCATTGCCGTTTAGGAATTAAATGAAGTTATGTAAGCAATATTTACTATAATATGTAATAATGAAAACATGATATCAATTTTCAGGCTAAGAGGAACTACGGCTCCAGATCTGTAAAAGAGAAAAATGATAACCTTGCGAAAAAGATGGAGAAATATCGCGAAATGGGTGTCAAAGAAGAGGTTATCGCCTTAGTTACTCAAAAGATCACAAACAGAACACCTCCGATTGTCCGCAAAATCGAATCACCACCGCCAATTCCTGATCACAACTCTAGAATGACTGCAGATCCATCACGAGATTTTTCAGATTTTACGTACCAGCCTGTGAGCCAAGATGAGGACACGCATGCACCACCTTCAGCCCCCATTTCGTCTTTTAATATGGGTCGAACTCCTCCACCATATCATATTGCTGCACAACGTGCTGCTTTTCTACGTTCGTCGGGAGGTGCAGGAACTGGAAAAATAAATTTTCCCTCCGACATGAAAAATTCGGGAAACGCCAACGATCTGGCTGCCAATCAGGATACGCCACCAACATCTCCTGACCAAATGGGAATTAGTACAACTTTCCCGTATGAACCCATGAGCACGTCAGTGTCTCAGTCGAGCAGCAACTCTACAATGGTTACCTCAAATAGTATAAATGAAATTTCTAAAGAATCATACAATCCAACAAATATCAATGCGGCGCTTGTCAAGTCAAAAGTTAAGTTTGACAACGAAGGTAACATTATTGAAACCATTCCGGTTGGAATAAATGAGTTTGTCCATGCTATCGATCCTACGACCAACGCTGGTTATAGTGGTTTTCAAGCGGACAGAAATTCCAACCTAACATTGAGCAAAGCTTACACCCTTAACGATTGTAGTGACGCCAATGCTACCATCTACGCCAATCAGGACTCTCTGAATGACGAAAAAATGCCTCCGGCAATGCAGCTGTTGGTGGATGCGAAACAACAGCCATCTAAGCAGCTTTCTGAATCTCACATTGCTCGTAATAAGAATATGAACAACAAGACACCGGAATCCAAGATTTGTCGAATTCCGTCATTACAGTCGTCAACCAGTCGACGACCATCTTCCTCAAGTCAACTTGGTACCGCAACTCCTGCTCCTGCTCCCACTAGGATTCCTTCAGTTCATCCCGAGCCATCGCCTGTTTTAGCTCATCGTTCGAAACATCCATCGGGCTCTGAGAGTCCACATTCACGCCACAGGAGTAACATTCCTGATAAGAAGCAGCATGCGCCAAATAAGGCCTCTAGTACAAGCAGAATTCCGGGAACAATGACTTCAGAATCAAAGACGTCGTCATCATCTGCTAAAAGGAGTGCAGTAAGTCCAGCTTCAAGTAGATATGCCTCTAGTAGCGGAATACCGAAATTTAGCTCTGGTCACGTCGGTAGTCATGATGAAGCAAAGTCACATAGTCGGATTCCTAAATTTGAGCCCTCGCGAGGGGAAGATTTAAATATGGCAAGATCAAGCAGCTCAACAGATGAGGAGAGAAGGTCAGCATATTCATCGGGTGCTTCAGAAAAGTCGCTGAGTAGAGGAATATCTCCTAAACTCTCTAGGTCTGGATTCGGACGTGAGTCAGATCACTTGGATTCCAAGATTCCTTCCACTCGTAAACCCTGGATATTCGGGTCACATCGTAATGCCAGAGTCGTAAGTTTCTTCACTCATATATTATATCATATTTAAAGTCATTTCTCAAAACTCCTTACAAATAATATTTGCTACTTTTTAAGGTTTCCTTGGAATACCGCAAAGCTAATAAATATAGAATGGGATTCTCGATAATGGAATACCCTGGTCAAACTGCTCATCCGGAGGGAAAGGTGCGTGTATATATGCAGTTATTTAAGTCTACATTAATGAGAATTTAATCCTGAACCTGCCTGTTTTTTGTAGGGAATCTATGTTTCTTCGACGGATTCAGAAGATTTAGCTGTTAAACTCGGTGACAAGATACTTCAGGTCGATGGGATTGACGTTGGCGATATGAGCGTAGATATTGTGTTAAAGATTTTGAGTAACTGTCAGGAGAACATTCAGTTGCTAGTCTCACGGCAGCAATAATTATATTCTTGAATTAAGTTTTAGATATAGTTTTGTCAAACTTTCCATAATATCAAGTTTTTTCTTCTCTCATGCAGTTTTATTATTTCAAACAAGTGCCATGTTCATGCCTTTATGCAGCAAAGTTAGGATATACGAGCTTCTATATGATGGAAATTACTCATTTTGCAGAAGAAATCGAGCTGTTCAGTATGCTACAAAGAAGTGAAAGTTTTTAAAGATGTCATCTATCTTGTCGCAAAATGATAATTTTCATTTGCAGAGAGGCTTGCTGGTGGATTGTGTGAAAGTTGATCTTTGGCTTGTGTCACAAGTACAAGTATTTCCCACAGACCATTTGAATATTTTGCCATAAAGTTGAACTAACTATTAAATATTTTCTGTAACTCTTCATCTTGTATGTAATTACACACGAAATCCCTGCATTGTCATGCAAGGCATGTGGGATTTCAAGCGTAAAATGATATTATAACTGTAAAATGTGAACTAATGTGAGGTGGTCAATGTCCAGGTTTTTTAGCTGTATCTACAATACTATATAATAACTTTCTTATTCTATCATGAAATTAAGATTGTAGGTTTGAAACTGATATACTCTACAGAAAATATATATTCAGATATTCAGATATTATCATATTTGTATGCTCCTAATGAAAATGAAACTGGTATTAAAGATAATATGCATGTATCATCGCACTGACTTCATTCTCACAGTCACCTGATGAATCTCTATGAATAGTTTCGGAACCACCGACGTCCATGTTACTTGTATTGCGTAAAGTATTAAAAATTATGTTAGTTTGTTGTTTACAAACGTACCAATGAAGGTAGAAAAGATAATTCTCTTTTATTATATGTAAATGTTCTCTAGGAATATAATATTTTCAACAATGCGGGCAGCACTAAAATTACTTAAAGTGTAGTGTCAGGTTTATTTCCAGGCATTCGTCCATGACGTACTTTTATATTTACCTGGTTTTTATCTTCAGTTTTATGATTAATCGTAGCTTGTATTTCCTAAAATTATGGAGAGTGAGCGGTATAATAATGTTACGAATAACTTGTACCTAAATCGAAAAGTGATTGATTAACGTGTCATCTGAAGCCTTATGGTTATTTTATATCGGTAATAAAGTAAGTAAACTTAGGTAATTGGTATAAGCTATACATAGAAGTAAATTGATAAGAATTATTATTAATAACCAGTATTACATGAAATGGGAACTTGTACTAAAAAATGTACTTAGTTCTGTGTTTTATATACAAATTAGCGAAAACTTAATGTTCTTTTTGTTACCGTTTTTACAAATATGAAAGGTATACATTCAGATACATTACATTGAGCAAGATAACGCCAGTATTTTAGTAGTGTGTTGTTGTAGTTGATTTTGTTTCCACTTAAAACATAGAAAAAAGGAGAATTTAAAAAGATTAACAAGATAACATGGTTATTTTAGGAACAGTAGTTAGTTACTTAATTAATGTGTAGTCAACAGTTTAGTTTAGAAACGGCAGCCTTATCGTGAGATTGTAGAAGTTGATGCATCTCGAGAGCAGCAGGAGGCAAAATGATTTTTATTTTTAATCACTTACATTACATACAACAACACATCCAGATTTCTCAATTGTCGTATTAAGATAAACGAAAAGTAAATAATAACCCAGGTGCAATGCAAGAAATTTTTAATTTTTGATATATTAAAAGGGGTATATATTGCGTAGAAATTTGTAATCTATAGAACAGATAAAAGAATATTATATTGTACAATATATTTTTACAATGCAACTTTTCTACGGGAACACGAAAGAATGGCAGAAGAAAGGAAAGCGCTTCTACTTATTTATTTTATCATTTACCATTCATTTATTTTTGTATGCGTATTTATTATTGTTTTTTTAAAGAAGTGTAATAATATCTGGTTAAGTTGTATGAATCTACTAAATGTACATACTAAAATGGTACTGTGTATCAAAATCAGTATCAATTATATATTTTGAGAACATTGAATGAATTACTACAAGTACTACCTCGTTGAAAACAAAGTATTTACACTCCATGCCCAGCGAAAGTAACATTACAATTTAAACAAAACAAAAAGGCAGGTGAAAAGTACATACCTACATTTATACGTAAGCTAATTATGTAAGACTACTTGTATTAAAATCAGTCTGTCCTCGAAGACACTTAATTGGTTGTCCAGGACAGTTAATTAAGTGTCTGAAAACAGACTGAAAATTCCAAGTCCCTGCTGAAAGATTACTTATGTCTTTCTTGTTTCGATATCAGTGCCAAGAGCAAGAAATGCGAAAATACTGAAAAATATTGTTCTTATCATCATCACATACGTAATCAACCAACCCCAATAAAACTAGAACTAAAGTGTGTGCATATCATTGCAGACAATATTTCAGGGGTTTATTTTTAACCTTGAGTGTGTACCGTAAGTTTAATACTACTCAAACTATAAAATTACTTTATAATTGTTACAATTTTTAAATAATTGCTTTTTATCATGATCATTCCAGAGTGTAACATTACATACTATGCAGAATTATGCAGCTTGATTTTTAATCATAGTCGTGTAATTTTTTAAATGTTGATCATTGTTCGATGACACTGTATGTTATTTGATAGTACATATTATGCAAACTGACGTAACCGTAAAATTTTAAATTAACCGTGGTTAGGGAAGTAAAATATAGTTTAGGTTGCTATATGTTTTACCTCGATACTTTTGTTTTGTGATGCAATGATGGTGTTTTTAATCACAAATTATACAATTTTCTACAAAATTCTTTTATATATAAAAGGAAATAAATCATTAATGTTTTGCTACTCAAAAAGTAAAAGCTTTAAAACAATAATGATCATGACTTGATTTTTGTAAGGTACTTTTTTTATTTCATGTCACAGTCTCATGAATTCATATACATTCTTAAGATGCATCTTAATCTTATAGTCGTATAAATTTAAGAAAAATAGTGCTATTCGATAAGCATAAAATTCCTGGATTGCAAACAGGTAAGCCAGTGCGTGCAGGTTATAAAAACCTTTTGAAATGATGTGGTAGCCTCCAGAGCTAAATTACAAATTGTATTTACAAAAATAGAATGCCATTGAAGTTGAATGTCACAAAAATAATGAATTATACACAACCATCGCTTGAATATATTTTTGACTTACAGTTTAGAATATACTTGATATGTTCGATAATACACAATAATCGTACTTATCACAACATTTAAAGCACTTTGTTTGAAAGAATTAAACTCTTTCCGAAATGATTTGTGATTTATTGACATTTACTAGAAAATTATTAAAGGAATGAATAAGAAATCGGTTAAATTATCAGTCTTGAGTGGAGACGACAATGCTTTCGTAGGTATCATTTGTGTAGCGAAGTTTAACAATTACAACGCAAATACATTAAGAGGCTGAGGACAAACTTTCACTCGAATTTCTTCTGCTTTCACGCTCTCACCATCAACTGTTAAAGTACCCTCTATTCCTCCCGTTGAACGTAGAGAAAATTCTTGCACCGTCACGTAATTCACTCCGCTCGCGTTCAAATGGTTACCTGAGTCAGTTAAAAAATCAAATGCAAACTATAATTACTAAAAAGCCGTCTTTCGGATAATCCGTATAATAAAGAAAATTTCTAAATACCCTTTTCGATTCCTAACAAAAACTGCGTCGCCGCAGCTCTTCCAGCATCTTTAGTCACGTATGTTAAGTGAATCAAACCATCAGCCGGCTTTGCCCCAGGCGCAAATATCATATCCGATCCAATATATGATTGACACGATGAATACACACTGATAAATTCCGAGTCAATGGTTACTGGTTCACGTTGTCGCATCACTGTGGAACTTGTACCGTTCACATCTTCCCTAGTTATCTTTTCACAAGGCACATACGATAGCTGGGCTTTGTATGAACGTAGTTTCATCAAACGTAAAAAGGCCCACAATGTAAATCGTGGCTCTCCAATTGCACGCAGCACTTCACTCTCTACATCAATATCAGCCATGAGTCCCCAGCCAACCGAAAGAAACCCGGAACTTCTTTTACCGTCAATTTGTACTTCCATCTGTTAAAAAATATTCGTTACAATTACATATACACACTTTCTATAGAGTATCATGAGTTAAAATAAATAAAATATTTAAAATAGTTTACCAAGTTCACGGGAATAACTTTTCCCCGAGCTGCAGCCAGTGTTGTACATAAAACAGGATTCTTCAAATAATCTGTGTCTTCTTTCGAGTACTGAGCTATGGACCGAGCCAATCCATTACCAGATCCAGATGCGATTGCTCCCACGGGAACCTGTAAACGCATTCAATCGCCAATGAATTATCAAATAGTTAATACCTTTACTCAAGTTACATAAGTAGTAAAACATACAGAGCATGCTTTATCAGAATCCGATCGGGCTTGAAGCGCATTGACAACTTCATAAAGTAAGCCATCCCCTCCAACAGTAAGTATTCCATCAAGATCATCCAGATTAGTCGAAGAAACCACAGACTTGGCATGTCCAGCATGAGTCGTAATCAGCAATTCCACTTTAATCCCAGCCTCCACCAGAATGGGATGTACTTTTTCCTAACACAATTAAAAAGGTATCTGGATGAGCAACATTTCGCTTTGCATTTTTTCATGAACATATCGTTCTTCAAACATAACTTACATTAAAAACAGTCACTCCTTTCCCCTGACCACTGACGGGATTTATTATAACAAAATATTTTCTCCCGAATGGAATGTCGTTGGAAAGTGATAACTTGGCAACTTGTACTCCTTTCCCATTTTGAACAATAATACTATTATCCCCATCCCCTTTCTCCTTGATGTCACAGGTAACTTCAAGATTGCCATTTAATTCAGTGCTCTCATTTTGGCAGTCCAATTGACGCCAGCCTTGGAATTTCGGATACTTCTTTTTCAAAAGTTGCAGAGCGTCTTCTTTCCATCTTGAGGCAATGACAAAATTCTCCTCGTAGGAATTCCCAGATTTTCGAATTTCAAAAACTATTGGCACCTTTTCCCTCAGTTTCGCCTTTGACAACAGAACACGCTTTCGTCGGGGATATAAGTAGAAACAAACATAAGCAGATACAAAGGATGGTCCATTTTGCTTTTGACGAAGTGTGTGACAGCCAAACAAGTCGTCGATGGAATAGCGTTCAATACATGGCCGATTTTTTGCTCCTCCTTGTAGCTGGAGTAAAATCTCAGAAGATGTTAGAACGAGCCTGTAGTGCTTCTGTTTCCTGGACAAGCATTGAAGGACATCCTCCCGAATAACTTTTTCTTCGGTTTGGTCAAACATGTTTCCTGAAAATACCAAAAAAAAAACTATTACAATTTTGCAAGACAACGTTAAATGTATAATTTCATGATTCAAATAGGTACGAAATGAGTTGCAAGGTTAAATAATAATTACAAATTGCACAAAAATCAAGCACAATTCATGATATGTTGTAATCGTAATCACCTATCGTATTTTAAGCTACTTTTTTAACTGGCCACGTAAGTAGTTTTACGTTTAGCGTTGGGATTTTTCAACAAATGCAAACTTAGTAATAAAACACAATTTCTTGGACTTGCCAAAAAATCCAAACAATTGGCAATTATCAAAGAAACAACTTGACAATAAAATATTAATTGAGTACTAAAGAAAGCAAGTGGTTACATTATCTGCATAAGAAAATGTTCACATATCATCATAAGTATCTATAACGCTATTATGTACAATGAAATGCATTATTGCCAATTGCATGTTTTGTATGTGTGTGAATTGTACGTGAGTTGTCTTGTAAGTGTAAAGTATGTATAACAGTGTAACTACAAACTAATGACTAATTATAAGTGACAAAACCAGAGTGCTATGTTGAATGTGAATTGGTGAACGTGTGAACAAAGACTCAGCAAAATTGAAAATGCTATGCATTTCAAAACGTACAAGAAAATGCACTCGCATCAGTTGCATCCAACAAAACGTTATCTATGTCACGTGGTTTTCATCATAGTATACCCAGGTATGTGAAGCCCTTATTTCAAAAACCTTTAAATGTGCTTCCATTGAATTTTTATTCTGATAACTGAAGTAACCTCATACAATCAATCACTCAAGCAGAATAAAAACTAACACAAGTTACATATATACTGTATGTCCAGTTGTATAAATAGTGGCATTAAAAATTAGTTTGTGATTATACTTAACTAACTGAATTCAATTAGTAAAATCAGCCGGGTATTCCTTACATTTTTATGCATTATTCTACGTGATCGTTTTGCCATGATTAAAATGTGAATGACTAACCAAGAGTATTTCGGCTTTCGAGATCCTGCGGTGGTCTGTGTTCGGGATTTTCTTGTGTAGCAGAGTCACGTTTGTCAGTTGAGTCAAACGTGGCGATACCCCCAAGGTCTGGAGATTCGGACGGCATGTTGGTAATTGTATTAAACTTTAATTGTTCTTTAAAAAAACGAGTCCGCACTTTTATTCAAACTTGTACTAGATCATCGAACAACTAAACAAACACTGAAAACTGATTGAGAATTCAAAATTCTAGAATATCACCGTCACTCTGTAATATTTTCCGTTAGTTGAGCTATCATTAAATATGAATTAGATTAAATATATGTTGAAAGCATTCTCGAAAAAAACGAGAGGCTTGTTGAAAAGTCAATCCGAGTTGTGTGTGTTGTCATTTAACTCCAGCAGCCCAAGTTCAAAGATCACACAACACTGACAACATGCAATTATTCTAATGACAATCTAATCATCTCGAAATCATATGCGACGACGAAGTAATGATAAAAATGTGTTGAAGGACACAAAAAAATGTTTTATCACTTCCACACTGACTGCTGTTCACTGTCCACCCACCTATTTTTACAGAGATAAAAATGTTGATAACGCAACAGGTATTTTGTTTTTGAACAGAGCGAAAAGGTAGAGAAGCAATTATAATAACACCTCTGTTGAGAGTTTTTTGAGAGTAGCACTAAAACAACTCAGTCATCTTCACAATAATCATCATGACAACGCTGAACGCTACTGAATACTTGAAAAAGCATATTATGTGCGTGCGATGCGAGCGGTGTGATTATTAAAATTCAACTGAATATATTCATTTGGTAAAGTATAACTGGTGGTAACACTGATTGCACGCACTCATGCTCGTCATTTTCCCATTATCCTTTCCAATCTGAAAAATAAGAAAGTGAATTAGTGATAAGTTAAATTATCTTATGATTATATTATAAGCGTTACTGCCTGCATATTTGGACTGTTGGCTTTGTAAAGTAAAAAAGGAAACAAAGGATTTTTTTAAAGAAAAATACAGCTTTAAGCGATTTTCTGATGATGAATGATTTTTTCATGTTCGTCCCTGTACTGCATGTTTGCTACTTTTTTATTGCCATTCGTTTTGCTTGTAACTTGTTTAAAAGTAGATTCGCTTTTTAGTTAATTGGTTCATTTAACAATTTGCACTATAAAAGTTTTTCACGCCAAAATGTAATTTTAGCGTTACGTGTTTGAATGATAATAAGTTTTTCTGTAACATTTTTATTCACGCATTCATTATGTTGTATGTATAGTCATTATATTTTAGGGGAAAATAACTTTAAAGTGCAATACTGGAACTAAACGTCAAAAATAATTGTAGTAATGGTTAAGTTTGATCTCTGCTTGTCAACGCCTACTTCATTTCCCATATATGCACGTATGCCAACGTGTAAAAATATATTACTGAAACAGCATGGTAGGTAATTAGCACAGTACAGCCAATGCCATGTATGCCAATCCTAGAATAATTAATTTTATTGCACCCATCTCAATTATCACAATCAAACAAACTACAAATTCATTCGTTATTATTAGCCACTCGACTCACTGTTCGCTTGAAAAGTATGCATACCTACGCATCCGATCTGACTAGTTGTTTTACTTTACAAAGCTGTGTGATGATGCACGAGGTTTTGTTTAAACGTCAAAATGAGGGTGGTGTGTGGAGATGATGATACCATATCAAATCAGATCACAAAAAAAACTAGGACAATAAATGATCGTTGTCATTAAGATAGCGAGATTAATACTTTATTAAAAATAGAATGACAGAATCAGAATCACAAACAAAACAAACGTGTCCGGGTTTCGTTTGAGAAACTGTTTCACAATCAAAACAAAGTATACTAAGAAAACTGCTAATCACAATATTCCTACAATTTACTATGGCCTGCAATGCAAAATGTAATGGTAGGGAAAATTAATTTATGAAAAATTAAACAATGAACAAGAAACGTGTAAGAGTAGAACGGTTGACAACATGCAGGTCACTCACAGTGCAGTGCTGTGGTCACTATTTTGTCACTTCTTCCATTTACCACCATACACGGTCAAACGAAAACAAAAAAGGATGATTTTTTAACCAAACAATTAAACATACAGACTTCCTTCATCCTTTACGATTAATGTGTTTGTTGTGTTTGTCATAATATATGCAATGCACTATGCAATGCAATTTTGCGCTTAGTGCGTATATATATGTGCTAGTTTAGTTGTCTGTCACGTCGTCTATTATGAGATGATGCAAAATAAAAAGTGTGACGTTTGACTGTTTATTTACTGACTATATGTACATCTGTCTCTGCACATGTGATATTATACAATACAATGTATATACTTACTTCCGGGGATGATCATCATGATGATAAATCGCCATTCTACTTATTATCATTTTTCGCCCTCGCTTTTGCTGTTTTTTTGCCTCGTGCAACAAAGAATGAATGTGAGATTAGCAAAAAATGAATGCTATTGTGAACGATTGCGATTGCAATGATAATGCTGTCACTGAGCTGCGAGTATAAAACACAATCAACAGGTATGCATACCTATACACTTAACAATATAAACCGCAACAATCCATTGAAAAACAAAAGAAAGTGTGCTAGTTTTTTTTTCAAAAAAATCAATTTTCTAAATTGTTATTTTAAAATCAATCTGCATAAAACGTGTAACTTTATTTTTTTTACATGGATGCGTGTCTATTTTTCTTGTTAAACTATTTTATGCTGAATTGGATGGAATGCTATTAATTTATTTTTACTTTTATTCATCTGCAACTGCAACGCTACCTTGATAAATATTTTTATGATAAAATTCAATGATTTTTATTTTGCTGACGCTGTGCTCTCTGTGCTTATAATTTTTTTTTATGTGATTACCTCTGACGGATTTTCCTAATTGAAAAGTTTGAGAGTGAACTTTGCATTTAATAGCAACATGTGGTTTGGTAAAAATGCTAAACTGCAAAGATGAAAGGAGGAAAAAATATATTTTTATAAATTCCGATGATGATGACACAACGTTAAAGTTTCTTCGTAGCAGGCAAACCACACTGCCATGTCATAATCAATTCTTGTCACCACAAAAGATTAGGATTTAGCTTTTGCCATGTTTTTAAAATAACAAAGGGTCTCAAATAAAAAGCACACATTTAGATTGCATATGAACTCAAATAGCAAGAATGATTTTTTTTCAACGCAGCGCAACAAGCAAACTCACACAAAAAACGACCACTTACACAATTTTTTCACGTTTACTTTACGCTGCAGCGTTGATTTTGATACTGGCTTTTTGACTCACTGTTTGATGAGTTTGGGTGCAGTATGATCACTGACCAGTCTGAATCTAACCATGCATGGAGATTACTTTGATAGAATGAGTTTTTTTTTCAAAATGTTTATTGTTGATCTGATGATGATGATGTTGTCTGTTGTTACAAGTCGTTATTTTATGCTGGGGGTGCTACTGCGTGCGATGATGATGGGATGTTGCTCTGATTTCGAAAGAGATGTGCTGCGTTGTGTTTAGTGAGTAACCGCGTAGTGAACTAAATCGATTCTTTTTTTTCATTCTCTGTATTACATTACATTTAAACGCTTGTACTACATTTTAACTTACTTTTTAAATTGATTTTTTGTTAGCTAAAAAATCTTTTTATGTGTGTGTTGTATTGTATGCTGCTTTTTATCTACGATTTTTATTTTGTTGATGTTGATGCGTGAATCAAGTTTTATGATTACCATCATGAATGATGGTGATAGTGACGACGATAGTAATGATTATTTACTGCTTGTTGGCAACGAAAGAGAAGCCAAATTCGTTTTCATAGGTTAGATTAGAGAGGACGTAATACATGCGTGTGTACGTAGTAGTACGTGCTACTAACATTAAAAGTTTGGGAGTTAGGTGTTTTTGAATGTTCCTGGGGTAGATATTTAGTATCCTTTAGGAGGATATCCCAGTTGGGTCTCACTCATAACTCAACATGACTAAATTTTATAGGATAAAATTGAAGACATAGTGCGAAAATTTGGAAAATAATGATTTCTATTCTCAAAGTTTACTTTTAATTTTTTAAATGAAAGCATGAAAGGGCTTATCATGGTGCATTTTACCCCAAACTAGTTAACAAACTCTTAGCCTGGCCAACTAAATGTGATCTCATGATCTATATTAAATATTCTTGGATTATTTATTCGGCTAATTTTCAATCTTTTATCATTTTTAAGCAGCAGTAAATATATACATATGAGCTAACTGGTCAATTATTGTTACTACATTTTTCCTGTTTAAAAGAATGCCTTTTAACCGCCAATATCTTGAATGATAAAATAAATTGGTTATATAATAAATAATGGCAAAACTTAAATTAATTAATGAAAAAATTTATGATAAGGATATTGGCAGGAAGCAAATTTTTTGCTAATAAATGTAATCGCAAATAAGTGGCATACTTTGGCTATCCCAAGGATAGTCCATGGCCAATCCATTAGGATAGCACTCTGAAAAATATGACACTCCTTAATCACTGATAAAAGATAAACTTTCTTTTGTATATTTTGAGGTTATAGTTGGCTTTGTAAAGTCAGGCTGGTGATACATGCGTACTATATTTTAAAACCCATAATAACAATAACAATAATAACGCCGCGATGCAGTTTTGACTATGAGCGTAAATTCAATGAATGAACTAGTATTGTCAGCGATCTTGATATTCAACTTTTTTTAAGTGAAGCACTTAAACTGTATAGTCATTAGTTGTTCTACGTATTAAAAAAGTGTGGGTGGATACACGCGCTTGAATGTCTTTGTTCATTCCTTTTAAGATCTCCCCATCAACACCATAGACCTTCTAGCTACCAGTCACCAAACTCATATCATCGGGAGTTCTAATGGTTATGAGTTATGACTATGAGCAATTACTTTGAGACTATCATATCAAAACTCTTACTATGAAGAAATAAAATTTTGTTGGTGTCAGTAATTTTTTTATATGCAATTATAACGATGTACAATACAAGTTCGTCAATTAAAACTGACCTGTTCTTCAGTTTTAAACCATTTTGAAAGAAAAATGTGCATGTTTACGAGCTTATGAAAATCGATCCTGCCAACTGCTAGACCGTAAATTATTGGGTTTATCGTGTAGAGAATTGAAGTATTTAATATCTCGTAGAAACAGTCTAGAAATGATCACATGAATAATCTTACATTTCGATTTCTAATAAATTTCCTGTTAGTTTTACATTGGCAATGTTTGGTAAGTTCGTTTCTCTGAACTGCCCATGGGCCTTGACTCTGACTGACCATACTCAACAGTGTGTTCTCTAAAAAGAGCGTTTTGCTTTCTATGTCCTGACAATTGAAAAAATATAATTTCCGAGCATTCTAGTTTGTTTTTCAAATGACAAATAAATATTGGCGAAGATTTTTGAATAAGCTAAAGAAAGATTGAATAAATTGAAGAAAATTTCCAATTTTCCATGATTCCTCATTGAACTTGTAAACTACTTGTCAACTGTGTGAAGGTTAGTGTCCTAGATATAAATATATGCAAATATGCATACTATGTACGTTTTGAGGTTTAGTCGAAATTCAAGTTTGTTGAAATATAAAAGATAAATAAAAATGACACATTACATTACCATTTACGGACGGACGAACAGACCATTTAACTAACGGAGGTGTGAGTCGTGTTAAATATAATCCCACACAAAAATGTACCCACAAATTTATAAATATAACTTACACATATTTTTAAATAGTAACAGTTAGTATCCAACAAATTCCAACAATCTCTTTCAATCACGCTACTGTCTGAAAAAGTAGCTGTCTTGCTTACGGGAAAGTGAAAAAATCAACACCTTTTCTGCATCAAATGAAATCCCATATAACAATTAACAATGCAATATTTTTTTGTTATAAGTTTGGATTGCACCTTGCACCAAGCCACCGTGCATACTCCTCCGAAAAGTAAGCAATGCCAGACTTGACGGTAATAAAATTAGTTATTGTTATGTAAAAAGACGGTACAATGGCAAAGACTGTTATTTGCTCTCAGCAAGCAAGCACTACTGCCGGCATGATTCTTAGTAAGTCCAGAACTTCAGCATATTTTTATTATGAATCATTTGGTCTGGGTTGTATGAGGTTTATGGATAATAAAAATTCAAAAATCTATTTTCCATAACCAATGTATACCTTGAATTGCACCAGCAAGCAGTAACAGTTTATACTCATTTCATTTTTAGTTGATAAATTGAAAACAATGGGAATTTCCATTTTTGCAATATAGCTAGAACGGCAGCTGCGGCTTTGTAAAAATAATTCATTTCTCAAATGCCTTCAACTCAATATCATGAGATTGCACAGGAAAATGTCTAAGAATGGGAATATGTAAAAAAAAGAGTAAATTTAGCAATTCAGAAATAATATGCATGCTATTATTAAAAAATCGACACAGGCATAAACGGAGTGACATTCAACTAAAATCATTATATAGTTTTCTGTTTGTTCTTCTTTATCTACTACGCACAGTGTTTTCGGCATCTTGGGAAAATCTACCGTGAAATCTATTGTATACCAATTCGCAATCACAACTCTGCGAGAGGAGAGGAGATAACGACGTGTACCTCCCAATTAAAGTTTTCCATGAAGACTACCGTCTACGTCAAAGCATTTTCCTATTTCAACGTATATTAAATGTAACGTGTTTAAAAGCCGAGAAGCCAATTTTGCAAAAACATGAGTATGATGAGTATGAATTTCGTTGTATTGTTTGTCTTTATGAACATAACAATCTTTCATGTTCAAGATAATTTATGCCCCGCCGCCAGCTTCTCAATTTTAAATTCTCGTATATTTAGGTACTTAAACAAGCATTCAAAGTGAAGAAACAAATGTGAAGAGAAAAAAATGCTCAAACAAAATAAACAATTATTACAAGAAAACATTTTTTAAATTAAGACGTATTTTTTCATGTATACAAGCTCTTTACCAATTCAGTCAGTCAGTGGACAAAGCTATCAGATCTCAAGACGATTTATTATGAATTTCAGAGTTCTCACGTTGCCCCATTATTTCACAACTCTTAACAAGTCGCATTATATTTTTACTCAACAAATTATTTTTGTAAATAGCCTACCAGGAAAAATTATTCAGATTAATGAAGCATGAATCATTTGCATAAAATCTACAATCATTCAGACAACAAGGTTTAATGGTGTATTTCACAAACCACGTACGTAGCAACTTTGTTTCAATCGCAAAAGCCATGTGTTTAAGTGTGCAAGCGTATTCGTAGTAAAATTGGTAGTCATTATCTGAAAGAATTACTTAGCAAACGAGAGATGATCACAAGACAAGCATAAATACTCTACGAGGAAAAAGTCTCTGAAAATTCTCTACACAAACACATACCATACTTATTACCAACCAGCAACAATGAAAGAACGAATGCCTTTAGCAAACATTGAACATGATACACAAACATGCATGACCAATATGACCATTCTTAAATATGTATACAAAGTATAATCCAACAATGTAATGCAAACACAGTCTGTAATGATTTTCTCTCTAGCCAACATGCAACAATGAACTACATTCGTGAAACATTGTACCGAAATACAGGCATGTGTATGTGTGCTTTACTCTGTGTATTTTACTTTCAAATATTTCCAATGGCAACAATGTTGTGTCAGCCCACAAATAAACTTGTACTGTTTAACTATATGTAAGTACATACGTGTAGGTACTGAACACAATGTATTTGCAAGAAAGGTTGACAATGTCTGACAATTGTTGCAACCACAAAAACACATTATTTGTTATAATACAATTTGCAACAATACAAGGATCTTTATATGGCTATTCTGAGTTTTTTTTCTTCTGAAAGCTGTCTCTTAGAAAACTACATATGAATTCTAGCAAACATTTTCTTCATTCACACAACTTATATATAAGTTTTAAATGGTATGCACAAAACGCACAAAGCTATTCTTCAGTAAAGGATTTTAGTTAGACCGACCGGTGATAATGGCAATGCATATATATGCATAATGGACGATAAGATAAAAAAAAATGAATGAATGAATGAACTGAATTTTAGATGCACAACTCTGAGGACTTGACTTGGGCTTTCATCATTACAGTTTATATGGTTTTAGCGAAAGGCAGCATAATATGATGCGTACGCATAACCCATAACAGTGATGATGATGAGAAGATGATAAAGATGAAAAAAGGTAGAAAGCTAACCTTACATTCTACATTGTATACAGAGCAAACCTAAAAGTACATGTAATTTTGGATTGGTAAGCAACTTAAAACAACTATGTATCCATCCTGCTCTGTACATTATCGCATCAGTTTGTTCTACAAACTAAGTTGTAACTTGGGTTTTGGGATCTGTCTGTGTGGGATTTGATGTTTCACCCACTGCTCCCATAATACTTTATTATATTGCTTTATACGTTATATTATTTTCATGTTTTCCTCATATATACAACAACTGTACAAGAAGGATTTTTAGCAAAAGTTTTAACGTAAAAGCCAAACCGGAATGTATGGGTTGATGGGGATGTGGATGACGGGCGCATCTGTTTCAAAATAATATGTATACCATGTAGAAGTATTAAGTGCGTCCAGTGCAGACGGCTTATGATAGTACCTCAATAGAATGGCTTTTTGTATTCCACATCTGCACAGGATTCCAATATTTTTTTGCACAACAACAACAATTTTCACTAGTTGGAAAGTAACCTGTGTCTCCAGTGGAGTATAAAAAGATTGTAGGGCTCGTCAATAATTTAGTACTTTTTATTATCAATTAATTATCAATGGATATTTAAGGATATCCTTTAGCACAGTAATTAGTCTTAAAGATGTATAATATTTGATATAAAGGATTTTTGTGCATCGATATTTCAGATTGGAGTGTGCAGTGCACACAAAGCAGTAAAATCAAACTGCTTCCGTATTTATCTGTATATACAATACAAGTGTATATAACACAATACCCGTTTGTCTTTTGTGATTGTGTTTGCAAGAGTGACAAGTGTAAGTAAATGTGATCTTGAGTTGCAAGTTGCAATTGCAATTGTAAATCTGTGAGCGTGATTTGTCTATGTAGAAGTGGAGTGGATGTCTTGAGACTTTTTACGGGTGATTTGATACAAGTTAAATCAAAGTACAAATTAAAGTATGCGTAAAGTAGCCCTATGTCATTTCCCTCATATTACTGAATGACAATCGATATAAGTATCGTCAACGAGCAGAAAAAATATCGTTTTTTCGGTTAATTTACTGGAACAAGTCGTGACGCCATTAAAATAGCAAAAGCTTAACCATGCAAATGATGGATGAATGGAGAACGCCGACCTTTCGGCAAAACATGATCTCTAAAATGTAAGTTTATCTGAATGACTCTGAGACGTTATTTCCTTTCAAAATATTTTATTATGCAAAATTACGTGTATGTAGGATGTACACACATATTTTGAAAAAGAAATCTATGGAATACAATGACTTTTAACAATAACATCTCAAATTTCATTTAATGATCTTTCAGAGAGGAGGCAATACAGCAGTGTGGTGCTTCTATGAATGCGAGCGATCTGGAAAACCAACTTTTCAATAAGTCAAGACATAAAGTAAGTCGTAGTCGTTAGTAAAAGTATGAAGAAAATGTTTACTCGCTATAATTTTAAAACAAAATAAAAAAGGAATGGAAGTACACATGTTTTTATTATATATGTGTCAATGATCTTATTTTACGTACTTATCTCGGAAGAGGCAAGTGTTTCAACGAAGTTTAAGTTAGTTGGTTTAGGTGACAAAAATCTAGCTGCATATCAATGTAAATATTGTGTATATAAAATAGATATATACATTTTTATCTTTGCTTATAAGCTTGCCTTGGATGATTATTATGATTATGATGTAAAAAGAGTGGTGGGTGAAGATATTAAAGCATTATATTTCATGAACAACAACAAAAAATGTTCATGAAGAGGGTAAGGATTTGCTCATGGGTTCATTCACTAAACAAGCAATAAAATTATCCATAAAACTGGGATTATTCCTCCTCAAGATGAAAAAAAATATCATAGCTCGAAAAAAATCTAATTACCATACAAAGGGTACGTAAAGCAGTTTGAAATTTTTAACGCTACTAAATTTACACAAAAGATGATTCAAAATTAGGTGGCGAAAAAAAAATCATGTTTTCAATAGAAATCGTTAGAATAGAATTTCACCTGCCTTACTTACTATAAACTAAAACGGCAATGACATAATCTGTAATGCATGCAAAATTATTCAAGGAGTCAAACTTATTTTACAACTTCACGTATTTTGTAATAGGATTCAATATTAAGTAAATGACAAACTTTGATTAGCAATAAAAAGTTAAATGATGCTATAATAATGGCTTAAGATTTTATTGGTTGTTAGTCAAGATCAAAGCTTCCAACAAGTTCATTTTAATGTGTAGTTTATACAGGTGTACATGTATGTTGATATTTTCGCTTTAGTAAAAAATTGGACTAGCCATATAACTGTGAAAGCATAAAAAATCTCAAAGAAAATATTATACTCAAAAGTTTACGGAAATACGCATTAGCACTCACTCGCTGGTTTAAAAAACAAAGGCAAATGCTTTTTCTTGCGACGATCGGAAAAGGAAGAAATTCAAGACTGCGATAGTGTCAGAAGAGCGTCAACCATCCCAAAAGAAAGAACAGCAGAATAGCAACAGCTACCTCGTTTTTCATTTTGCACGCGTAAAAAAATCCCAGTCAAATTACACAAAGAAAAGGACGCTACTTGTTTTCCCTAAAGTGCATATTTGCAAGGTACTCCGTTTTCTGCAGTTCCGTGCAGAGTTGGGTGAACCCAGTCATTGAAGTTGTTAGTGAAATCCAAGATAATATACTTTAAAGAAAGAAGAGAAGATACGTCAAAAAATAAATTTTTATCTGTTGTGTATTAGAAATTATTTAGGTTAGTACGAGGTTGTTGTTCTTTCGTTATCTACAATATGAACACAAAATGACGAAACAAAAATTATACATTTAAATAATAATTACATCCTCAGTCATACCAGTAAACAAAATAGTTTTAGGAAGTTGGTTAGTATATTTTGTCAGTTGAGTATAACAAATTGGATCGTGAGCACACAAAAAAATAAGATACCAAACGTTACAGAGAAACTGAGTCATAGACTCTCAGAATAAGTACACTTGTTAAATTTATAGTTAGGCAGGGGATAAGTTGAAGAAAAACTGATTTGTTGGGAAAGTAGCAGTGCGCCGGTAGTATAACACTCAATAAAGAAAAAATGGATAGCATTTTGCGTAGTGCGTTGATTCAGCGAACCCATGAAGATGCACTGATACACAAGGTTAACTTGATACAAAATCATATCTCATTTTGTCAAAACTGCTAAATTGGAGAAAAATGCTAGTTTTTTTATTACCAATTGCCCTGACATTTTTGCCCTATTTTAATTGATGTGTTTTGTAGGAGGAATACATGGGCCTTGTAACGCGTATCATCATGCATATTAAGGATAAGGGCTCGAAAAAGCATGGAGTTGGACCAGGTGTAATGGGACAGCCTAATCAACCACCAGGTAATCCATCTTTCTCATCACCTTTCTATTTGCTAATATGGCAAAAGCCAAAGCTTTGTATTCATAAGAATATTATTATTTAAATTAAAAAAAAGGTTCAGTCAATCAAATGGGCCCCATGGTCGGTGGTCAGGGTAATATGGGTATGATGAATCAAATGAACCCCATGCAGCAAATGAATCAAATGGGCGTAAACGTGATGAATCAACAAGGCATGGTCCATCAAATGCAACAATCACAACTGCAAATGCAACCAGGTATGAATCAAGGTCCCGGTCAAATCATTGGAGGCTTATCCCAACAACAGCAAAATCAACAATCCCAACAACATCAAATGTCTCAACAACAACAGGGTCAAATGATGGGTCAAAATCAAATAACTTTGGGAATGAATCAAGGTCAAATCCAGGTTTCCCAAATGCAGCACATGCAAAACTCTCAAATGGGCAATCCGCAAATGCAAAACGTTCAGCAAATGCAGCAGTCCCTCATGCAGGGAAATTCACAACAGATTATGATGCAGGGAAATCAAGCCCAGGTCATGATGCAGGGAAATCAGCAACAGCAAAATATGATGAGTGGAGGTCAGTCCCAAATGATGATGCAAGGAAACGCTTCACAACAGCAGTCAATGATGCAAGCAACGTCACAAGCTCAACAAGGCGTTATGCCGGGATCCCAGCAACAGCAGCAAGCCATGATGCAAGGAGGAGCTCAGCAGCAACAGCAACAACCTCAACAGCAGCAAGGCATGATGTCAGGTCCTCCTCAGCAGCAGCAGCCTGGTAGCGCTCAACAGCAGCAAAGTACGAAACAAAGTAAAAACAAATCATACCCTATTCACCAAACCTTATTTTTGCCAACTCTAAAAAAATAAGAAAGCAGAATCTTTAACCTAATTTTTGTTTTTCTCAGTGATGCAAGTCAGAGGGATCCCCAATCCACAAATGGTTGGAAACCGATTGATGGCGCCGCAGGGCAATGTTTCTAATCAACTCACTGCCATGGCGCATGCACAACAAAGAAAGCAGCAGACACGTCCAATGGTTCCACCCAATGTGAGTAGCAAAGGCATCATATACATAATGTATTTTTTAAGTGCATATCTAAAAATTAGTCATTGCTCTTCCTGATTGTCATAGTCAAAATGTAGTTGCGCCGTGATTTAAGTAGGTAAATTATTTCGTTGCCGGTGAATACTTGTCAGTTGAAACCTCTACTTTGTTCGTCGTATTTTGGGAGACAATTATTGTCTTTTGAGATTATGTAGGAATTTACTATTATGTCGGTCGACTACTAATAATATAACAAGTAGAGAGCTTAAACTACGCAAACTGTTTATAGGAGCTACATATAAAATTATACCTATTTTCCTTACTTTTATGCAGTTATAATAGATAAAGTAATTAATTAAAATACCAAGGCTGGGATAACCGAATGATGATCATTTATAATCTTTAAAAAATGTATTCATACGACTCTATTAACAAAATATTTTTTTATTGTTCATCTTAGTCGTTATGATTTTCTTAAAATGAAAGGACTCGCAGAAGTTTTTAGCATTAGCGATTTTTAAGTAGTTTAAAAAAAGTAAATTATAAAGTTAACGAACACGCATCGTTAGCATCGGCAGGAGACAGATTATCATTCCATTCAAAAATGTTAAATGATAAAAAGTATGATGTACAAATGATTTTTTTTGTTTCCTTATGGCATGATAAACTTGCGTTTCCTTCTATTATAATTTGTAATACTAATATAATTTATATATGAATCTTTTCAACGTTTGCATCCAAATTCTAAGCAAAAAGTATACAGTTAACGTACTAACCAAAATCTTGTATGGCAACAGATTATCTGATCTTAATGGGTCATCATGAAAATTTTTATTGATGAATGACACTAATTTTTATTTTATCGAATTAAATACGAAAACGTTTTAAATGTACCCTTTTTTACAAATCCAAAGTCCTGTTTAAGTTTCGTTTATCATCGTGAAATTCAATTCAATAACATGTTCCGTTATTTATTTAATTATCCCAAAAATTTAATTCTAATAATAATTTTGTATTGACATGTTCATCGTGAGAAAGCTAACTTTGGTCAAACTTCCATAATTAATTAAAATTAATATGATTTATATCTAATCCAAAAAATATATATATGGAAAGTCGTAGTGGATATACAACATAATGAAATGAAAAATGTTAAAATATCTATAGATTAGAGATACGTTTTTATAGAGTAGTTGAGAAAAAGAGAGAGAGATTAACAGAAATGATGACTTGTTTGTATTGATCAAGGCGATGGGAATTCCTCGACCTGAGCATGGGCCTAATTATTCCATGAATAGGTTATATTATGGGTCTAATATGCCACAGGTATGATTTTGCTTGTTTTCAACTAAAGAATTTATATCTTTTTTCTTAATATAAATGTAATGTTTCGTTTTGCTTCCCTTTTTATAAATCTTGCTTCAAGAAACCCAAAAACCCTAAATTTTACCGTAGTAAATTGGTATTAATTGCTTATTGCTGTTGTATAGCTATGCATTGTAATTTTCAAAAAGAATTTCTTCAAAAAAGATTCGGAAACACTAAACCCGGGACCTTGTTATTTTATTTACGAGCAGAACGCCCGAAAACTGAAATTTTCGATAACTACCTAACGCTAAAATCGGACCCCTTCCCCTACGTTACACTTTTTTATCAGCTTAGTACAGGATACTCCACTTAACTTAGGGTGCCACGGTCCCTTTGAATCCTACATCCCCCAGATTTCCCCCACCCACTCTGAATGTTCACCCCCAAGAATTCCCC